>BJFM01003175.1:110264-137096 GCA_016586285.1 Arothron firmamentum | reverse complement strand
AGCTAGTGGTCAGTATCCATCCACTTTAAAAGCAGATTAGTGCAGTAATCATCCAAACATATTAGCCTGGAAACCTAAAGGAAATGAATGTATACAATACTGTATAATCAGAAGTGTAACATGAAGTGTAAAAGCACATTTCTCACAGATGTCGCTGACAGAGTAATTCCTTATAAAGTCTTCAGCAGCTATGACAGAGGAAAAAAATGGGTTTCCCCAAATATGACCTCATTTTTTCACAATCTTGACATGTTCATTATTTTGGGAGTATAGACGCGAAACAAAGCTGGTGACTATCATTAAGACCCACCCAAATAACTACTGAGGCTTGGCTTCATTTGTGTAAACAACAGTTAGTCGAGGGGGAATTAAGCCATTTTTCAAATTCTAAATGCTAAAGCCACAAAAATCTGTAGAGTATAAATACAGTACAGAGATGGAAAAGCAGTGGAAAAGCAGCAGTAGCAACTCTGTGCTGAAACTGTGTTTGGACTCCGTGGATATTTTCTCCAGTTTGCACCACTTTAGAGAGTACAACCAAGAAACCAGGAACAAGCATTAGCAGGCAGAAAGAACATCCAACTTTAACTAGATAATAGATATTGTAATGTGCAACCATAACAAGCCAGTTATTTTAGGTTACCTGCTGGTTAGTAAATGTTGAATTAACAAAAAAGATTATAATGAAGCCAACCAATTTTATTCCCCTCCCCTCCCTTTTTTTTTTTTTTTTTTTTAACAATGCAGCAGGTCGGTGTCTCACCAGTGGGGCTGCTGGGAGCCGGTCTGGCTGAAGCTCAAAATTAGAAACTGGGATACTGAGAGAGAGAGAGAGAGAGAGAGAGAGAGAGAGAGAGAGAGAGAGAGAGAGAGAGAGAGAGAGAGAGAGAGGTACAAGAGAAAGAGCAAGAGAAATGCCTGAGGAAGCAGGCAGGCACAGAAATTACTGGCAAGGGAAAAAGATGAATCCCGATGGCAAGGAAATATCCCAGTCAAGGAGAACAGAAAGGGGGGAGGAGCAAAGACCAGTGCAAAAGGGTGAGCTCGCGTGCGTTTCCGAGCAAAATGGGCTGGGTGGAGAGAAGACATCCCAGCATGCTGGCCTACCCAGGAAAGCCTGCAAAGAGGCCTGGGGTCATTCTCAATTGCGAGGCATTTAAATGATGTGCATCTGGCAGAAGTCTCAAGTATGAAGAAAAGGAAGATGTGCCTGCTCATAAATGACTGATTTGCTGTGTGAGATGTCGCCTTTTTTTGTGACGCAGAGATGCTACTGGGAGGAAAAAGTTAATAAATGAAACCATTCTTGATGTGAAAAGTGGCTTTAAGGAAAAGCGCTGATGTGACGAGAAGCAGAGGAAAAATAGTCCTTATCCAGGTCAGTGACGGAGAATGACAAGGAGCAGTCAAGCACTTGCACTAAAAGTGCAAATAAAGTGTGACAAGTGAGGGGCCACAGGACGGCACAAACACAACAGGAAGCAGATAGCACAGGTAGTCTGGCCTCAAGTGGCAATTATATGAGATTAGCAGCCAAATTATGCCAAATAGACCAGCGTGTAGCAGAATCTTGATTATCCATATGTGTTATCTTAAACTACTCCATTTTCTTTCATCCATCCCTTGTATGATGGCAGGAAGGAGGATACAAATGCCCTTTTTAACTTTCAAGACTCAATCTGGTTGATCCACTTGGTTGTACAGAGACAGAGTTCACATTCCAGTCAAATCCCAGTCTAAACACCTGCATGGCAGAGACTGCAAACCCACACATGGTTCCTTCCTCTTAAAATACCAGCTCAGCTCACATTTTTCCCACCACCCACTGCTTTTTTGTAACTAAAGTGTATCTCAGTATCAGAGAAAGGTCTAACCTTGCAGGCATGACTTATGCACAAATGCAAGATAATAAAAGACAGAAACCTGACGGAAGAGAGAGACGTGTTTTGGGAGAGCAGGTTGACGTCACATAAATCTCAGACATTTTTCTGTCACTTTCTACTAATCTCCCACCAGATACTGAGGCGATTCTCTTCAGGGGCTGTTAGTAACGCCAGCTAACAGGATTATACTTGACTTTTTATCCTATCTTCCAGGAAAAATCTGAAGGTCTGTCTTGACATTTCTAAAAGATTCATTCATTGCATAATAGTTAAGCCAGTCTTTGTGCTGTGGTGGGACTATGGCGGTTCCCACAGGCATGCTGGGAGATCATATCAGGGATGCAAACGCTGGTGACTCGAGATGCAGCAAAACAAAGGCAAGACACAGGCATTTTTAAAATTGCCCGACTTGTCAATATTTCTCCTGGTTGCCATGGAAACTAACGTGGTAATGAGGTGTTGTAAACTTTGGGTTCCACAAAGGTCAGTTTAGCTTAAAGACAGGTGTGCAGTTATTGGTCATCTGGTTATCTGGCTAAAGCTTTGCGTTTGTATACATATATGAATGTGTTGACACCACGCAGCTTTAAACTGATTTTTGTCGAAGCATCCCGGTCCGGTACGAGGGTCTCGCCGGACCACTGACCTGTAGCTGTTCAGCATCATGTCAAACATTAAATCCACTTTAATTGGCTGGTGAGGTCTTTAGAGACTGAGTGATAAGCAAGATGGGGGCGGCTGTGTCTGCTCTTTGTGCTGTGTGTGTGTGGGGTGGGGTGGGATGGGGGGAGGTGGGTGGGTCAGCGGGCTTTTACGGTCCAGGGGTGACTTTTCACCTCCTCTTAAGTACAGGCTTAATTTGTCACGCCGGCCCTTTGCCCTACACTCAGAGGTCCAGGGAATGACGATCGCTGGGGAGGATTTAATAAGAGCATTTAATATGAGGAAACACAAGGGGCACACAAACAAACCTGAGGGCAGGAAGAGAGTTTACCTTCTCTAATTCTTGCAGCAGAAGAAACAATCTGGTGCCCTCAACAAACTAGAGATTAACGTCGTCTATACAAAAACCTCCAGTTGAGCACACAAACAGTGTTGTATATACCTGAGAATATACACATGAGCAGCTGTGATTTAGGTGAGTCAGCCAACGTCCACGCTCAGCCCACTTTCAGAAGCACTTGCTCTCGTGGAGGGTCCCGCCACAGGAATGTAAAGTGTAATCACTCGCACATTTCCCTCAAGGAAGGCAATGAAAAACCTTCAACGTAATTTAAAAAACACCTCCATTCATAAATAAACACAACCTCAACCTTCTGGGTTCCATCGCCCCCTCGTCTCTCCCTCTCTCTCATCACACCAGTCTTCCAGGCCAATTTAGGGAACACGTGTGGGGTGCAAGGTCCCTGAAGTGGAAGCGAGTGGTGTGGTTTCCTGCTCATTGGCTTCTTGGAATGTTTGACTTGACAGAACGGTTCAGAAGAAACCACTTCAATCACGGGCTGAGCAACCCAGCAGGGGTTACGCTGCTGAAACACAGGCAACGTTAACGTGAAGCTGCGAGCACAACCTGGACAAATGACTCTGGTAGAAAAAGAATGCGCTGCCTGTGAACAGAGTGAGAGTTTAATACCAGGCTACAGCGTAGAACGCTCGGCAAAATAACTGCGTTGTTGACTTTGGACAACATCTGAATGAAAGGAGGAGGACACGGCATCATTTCTGTCTGGGAGGAGGGGGAAGGTACAAAGGGGTGAGTCTTTGAAATCTGCTCTATAATTAGCAGGCTTATTATACCAACTGCAGGTTGTCTGGACCTGCAGAAATATGCTGTTTCTGATAATGAGAGAGCCATCGAGGTCTTCGCTCCTTTTCCAAGGTATAAATCCATGAATCACGGATGCATTTCTCTAATTTAAGTCTGCATTTGCTTTTGGAAAGACAGACTGGTGGTGCCATCTTTTCTCATTTATTCCAGCCACAGCTGCTTTACTGGAGACCACTAGGCTCTGATTTCACTCACTGATAACAAACATTGTCATTCATGCCTGTTTTGGGATCCCAACACGGGCTGTTACTGACCTCAGAGTCAGTGTGCAATGACTTGTTGAGTCCTCACTTGATAAATCAAAGTCCCCGTAATGGCTGGAGTGAATCAATGGAATAGAAGCCTAATGTGTTTTCCTGCTCTGAGCTACGCTCGTGGAGTTTATAGTAGTAGCACGGATGATACATTAGAGCGCTGCCGTCCACAGAAACGCTCAGCCCAGGCCACACGGCTCGCAGACAGCGTGGATCACTGTGGGACTGTGGAACATAAATACGTGGTGCTCATTTCTACTCAAGAGGTTCAAGCATGCAGTAAAGTATCTTAGGTAAAAACACAACATGCCTTTCAGCAAATAAGGTGCTGTCGCAGCTTCAGGCTCATGTGCTTTCTTAAATCTAAGGCCACGAGAGGTTAAGAAAGGAATTACTGAAGCTGGAGTCAGTGAAAATTACAACCGCTTTAAAGGGAAACCCAAAAGTTGACTGACTGAATAACAACTCTGCACCCTTTCTAGCAGAAAGAGTGGGTGTACAGATATGCTGGTGTTCCTGGTTTAAATCTGAATATTTGTACAGCTTAATATGCTGTTATAACAATAACATAAAAGGAATGATGAATTTCCTGTACTGACTACGAAGAGGCAGGCCAGAAAGTATTCTCTTGTGTGAAGTGCACCTTTGAATATTTGGAGACTTCAAACCGAGGGGGAAAGACACGTGTTCCCGAACCAGAAAAGCCCCGGAGCCCCTTGCAGCCATGAGTATTACAGCTCATCTACACACTGTAACTTAACCCCAGCAGAGCTCCGACACACAGGTACTGGCAGCTGTTACACAACTCAAACTGTGTAAATGTGTGTTGACGTGTAAAGCAGAGGATGAGAGACCAGTGGGAAACATGGAAATGTATCAGTTAGAATTGATAGTTTCTCCACTATTCATTTTATTGGTAAGGATTTTTTTTTCTTTTTTTCTTTTTTGGTCATTTAATGTCGAGGGCAGAATTTTAGTTCCAGACTTATAATTCCTCTAGTTAGGAGCGAGTTGTGCTTGAATGAAAGGCCGAGCAGCCTGTGCACACCCTACAGCAGCTGTGCAACCTCAGAGACTCTTTACCTGATTCTGCACAATTCAGTGTGGCATCTGCAGCTGTTTTCTCCAGCAGCCGACCCGGAGACAAGACACAGTCACATCATAAAAGCCCACACCCACCCACTGAGAGCTCTATTTACACTGATTGTCATTCAGATTAGGGAGGGCACTATTGTTTATGCTTGCCCCTGACACCATTAATATGAAAAGCACAATTAAGAGTAATTAGGCTTTTCCAGGCAAAAGGAGGTTAGCTGTTGAAAGTGGCATGAGGACGTCCTGCACGACATGCACCAATTTGGGTTTTGATTCATCCCAACCTGACCTGGTATGGCAGTTCTGGTGTGAGAGAGTTATACAGTATTTAATGTTTTAGCTAAAGCTCTGAGTTGTGAGCACGAGCAAGCTGGATGGCATCACTACAACAAAGTAACACAAACATGATCTCTAGGAAGGAAAATCTAAAATAAAACCAGGGCACCCTGTCACTTGCGCTCATCCATTAACACTGAGCAACATCCAATCTCTACAAGGAGCAAATCCAAACTGATGGAGCCACTTGCGATCAGGCTCAAACTGTTTTTTTGTGTCCAAGCAGAAAGTCTGACTCTGGCTCAGCGTCTGCTTATACCGACTGAGCAAAGGAGCCCGCAAAAAACACTGCAGACATCAGCAATTAGAAGGCAGGTGTTGTGGGAAAACCTTTATGCAGCCTAACCTAGTCACAGACCAGTGGAGGAAACAGGGACTGTGGAACATGCGTGGACATGCTGAACCTCAACTAAACCTGGGCAGATTCACTGGGGTATGTCCAAGGGCAGAGGAGCTGCTCTTTAGATGGACAGAACTTCCTGTAACACACACACACACACACACACACACACACACACACACACACACACACACACACACACACACACAAGTATCATATCACCTCTCCAGTGTGTCTGGGGGAGGGGGTGCGCGGTGAGGGGGGCCTGCCGGTGGCCACATGCTGTGATATCTGGGTAATGAATTCTTAGTAGTGGCCAAGGAAAGTTCAACAAGAGAAGCAGGAGAACCACGAGGTCAGGAGAGCATCATTTATAAACGGTGACTACCAAAAAGCTCATTTTTGTATGTTAACAGAGGCGACCTTATTGCGATGCTTCTGACCAAGTGCGTCAAAAACCTGAAATACTACTAAAATAAATAAATAAATAAAAAATGATTTTAATCATCTTAGTTTTAAGGATTTTACTCATCAAGTGTAATAAATTCAAAACTACGGGGTTATTAGCACTAACAGGAATTATATCCACGCTGTCACACGTCCATCGAGGATTAAAACAAAACAGCGCCCTGTGATAACATGCTAATGTACACAAACACATATTCCTCCCAAAGCCAATTTAAAGTGAAAGTAAGCCTCATTAGGTGTTTATAAGGGTTGTTTCTGCGGTGACCTGCCGCAGTTTGACACTTGTCAAAGTTGCGGTACACTTAGTTAACGCGTTCATCTACGTCATTCATTCCGGAGGCAGCCACACCAAAGCGGCCACGGAGAAGAGAAGCGGAGCAAAGTAACGCGTTACTCACGCACGGCCTCCTGCTTGGGGTCCAGTTCGGAGCAAGTGTGTTGAAGATGGCCAATTTTACTCTGAAGCCCCCTGACTCGCTGGTTGGTGGTGGTGAGGTCGTTCTCCAGCTCCTGGAATATGGAGCAGGCATGTTTGGCCAGGTCCGACAGCTGCCGCAAGGTCCGAGACAGAGCCACATTACTGATGGAGACCAGATCCTCGAGGAGCAAGCCCTCCTCGTTTGGGATCTGATACCTGCAGAGCAACTGAGGTTCCACTATTCGTTTGGCAAAAGGCATGTTGGTCTGGACCGGGGTATAAATCCAACAAAAGTGGCTCAAAAGTGAGCAAAAAGCAGTTCTCTCCTGTCAAGCCCTGCTCCGGTGTCTGTGAACTCAGCTGCTGCTGCCGCTGCCGCTGCCTCTGCCCCCCATCCTTTCATCTGTTCCAGAGGACTGTGGTGCTCCTGGCTGCTGCGCCGGGTCATCTGCCGTCCCGGACGCTGCTGCGGTGCGTCCCCCCCCCCCGCCCCGAGCACCAAACTGGAGGTGGTTTTTAAAAAATGGTGGGGGAGAAATCCTGGAACAGATCAGCAGCAGACTGGATCAGGACTGTCGCTCCTCTTCAGCACCAAGAGCGTATGCTGCAGGAAATTCACCAAAACTATCAATATTACAATTATTATATACTGTAATAAATGTTTAAATATAATATCTCAAATATTAATAAGGTCAGTAATGTGTTTAAAGTTATTATCGTTGTTTTTATTTATAAATCTTGAAAGAACTGAAACATGGAATTTCCTACCACTTATAACATGCTATACACTATATTGTATATTAAAATTGTACTTTTTAAATAAAATTATGAAGAGAATAACTTAAGGTCTCAGTGACAACTCAACAAACTCATGGGGAGTCCACTGTTTAATGGACCCATATTTTATTTATGGGTCCGATGACCAAACAAAGGACTCACCGGATGCACTTGAGGGCCATAAAAAATTACACTTATTCATAATTTTAAATTGTGGAATTGTATTGGGTCCTCCAATTGTATTGGGAGTTTTTATGGCCGTCCTCTTTGGAACAGTTAGTCTTTTCATGTTCCTTGGCCAAACTGCCTTTTATGAAAAGAACATTTATACTCCTCTATTATGATAATTTGTCAGATAATGGAGGAGACTATATTCTTAAAATCTTTATTGGAACACCTTCTCTCCCTTAATGTAATATCCATTCTGAAAGAAAGATGACCTGATTAGAATTTTGAGGTCAGGGATCAAAGGCCAGGACCATATGAGCTCAGGTTCATTCCATGCTTGATAAGGCAGGAACTTAGGTGATGCCTTGAGGAACTCCCCCCCAAATATAGAACAAGGGTGAAATTATTTTATTTTTGATCATTTAGTGTCCACTGTCACTTTGTATTCATGTTAATGGTGATATCATCTTTTAAAAATAAGTATGTTGACTATATTCACCAGGTTGATACACAACTGAACTATATCATACACAAATCGCATGCACATATGCGCACTCGCTAAGTTTTTCTTTGTGTGGACAAATTTGGTTTAATTTCTGCTCTCCCCTCTGTACGCAGACCTGACAGCCATGGGACAGGCTTCATTCACATTTGCTGAATGAGTGTTTAGCTAAATCCCAGCAGCTGACAGCCCCAGAATTAGTAGAGGTGACAGCCTCAAAGCCCTTCCTGTTGCCTAATGTCCACAGCAGAAGTGCAACCTTTGCAAAGTGCAGCCTGGGACAAAGAAGAGACAAGAGAAATGCTGCATGCCGTCATCTTTGAGTAATGGCGCCGCAACAAAAGGTCTAACTTGAATGGACAAAGGCTGGTAATCTTTCGGCGAGTAGGGTGAGCTTTAAATTAAAGCCACTGAGGCTAATGCAATTTATTGACAGGCCTGTTGCATATTTACAGCGTTTACATAACATTTGAAAACTAATATCTTATCAAATTCTTTCAACAAAGAGTTTGCTGCTTGTGTCACTTATTTAAGATATTCGTATGGAACGCCCGAAGTTTTTATTCTATTTGTTTTTGGGTGCAATAAATGTCCCTGTCTCCAGCATGTGGGTAATAATAAGCCAGGTTCTGACTCTGACATGGCAAATTTATCAAACTGGCGCCTAGTTGAAGACAACCCACGGTTAGCACATATAGCTCCCTCTTTGCAGGCAGCTGTCATGTATAAATGCAAACCAAAATATTGTTTTTGGTTCACTAAAGGTGGCTTCCTGCCTTCTTTAGTCAATACTCGCATGGATGAATGGAGATAAAATAAAACCTATAGGTCGGGGAGGGGCTACTATAGGATGAAGAGGCAGGTACCGGCATGCAGGTCTGCTCCAAACATTGATTATAGCAAAGAGGATTTGGGAACGTCTTGTCGCCTGGCCCCCCATCTTTGTCTTCCACCATGAACTCGTTCACCGCAGCTCATTCATCATCATGCACGCGGTCCCAGGAAGGCTTTAAATGCTCTGCTGCTGTTTTCCTTAAATGTCTCTTTTTTCTTTAAAAAAAAAAAAAAATCCTGCAATTTCTTTACAGAAAATAACCCGTTTAAGCTGTTATTTCGCTGCTGCAGCCAGAACAAAATCCTTCACATCCGGTAAAAGAGATTGATACTCATATTTCAAGAGAAAATAAGAGTCATACAAAGTCTAACTGTGTCCAGCTGTGATCTACAGACTTGGGTGAAAGAACAAACAGTACTTTATTCAGATTAGCATGCAAACTTTGCCTTTTGGGCTGTCTTTGCAAACAAGAACCAAAAATTACACTTGGCCTTAAGTCAAAACAGTTTCATGAATACTAACTACTTTCATGTTTTAAAGTAAAAATTTCAATAAATTTTTTTTTTTCTGTTACAAAGGTGACTTATCATGCAAAACAATTCCTTACTAATTAAAAGCCAGTACTGCAACTTAAGTAAAGGTTTGAAAGTGCAATCTTTGCATTTCTGCCTAAAAGCCAGCATATCAGACTTGCTGACCAATTTCAAAGCAGCTTCGCGGAGCGAGAAGTAGGTGTGAGGCGTCCACGAGCGAGCCAAGTGTGTCAGTGAGTATTTTTGGAGGGCAGTGGCCTAGGCTCTGGGAATCCGGCCATCAGCAGCGATCTGGTTGACCCGGGACTGTTATGTCTGTGTCAGAGAAAGCGCAGCTGCTATGTGAGCCGGAGGGAGAGATCTGCTCTCTGTTTGATCTCTTTTACTCTCATGGCAACGATAACGACCTCAGACATCTGTTCATGTGTCTAAACTTGAATGTGGGTTCCTGGGATGGAAAACTCATCACAGGTGTTCACTTCCTCTTTTAGCTTTCTGTCATGCTCAGAGCTTTGCTAATGTGATTTTTATCACAAATTTATCAATACCCTCCAGACAACTGTCGTATGGTATGCGTCTGCCTCTGCAATACTTGGACAAGAGTAAAGGACATTTGCATCAAATGGTTCAATAAAATATTAATAAGTATTAAAAATAGACAACTTTATTGATTAGTTTCCATAGTTTTCAGCCCAGAGCTCATTTGTGCACGATTTAATTTACAGTCAAATCCCTCACATCATTCAAGCATGCTGTTACATATTTTAATAACTTCATTTACCATCAAAAACAGTCAGGATGCATGAAACAATGTTGTAAGCTGAAGTAGCACCAAATAGATAGCAAATATTTGCATAGATATAAACAAATGCCTTTGAACCTTGACAGGCGAAACTTCAGGTTATCATCCATTTTGTGTAACTAAGGGGATTCAAACTAATGACATGCTGCTTGCATGAAGGATGAAGCAAATTTTTAAGTACACTGGTGACAGATCCAGTGTCCACATTCGTCAGTGTCAGCACTACATGACAATCATCTGATCACGCTGATAACGTAATTCATTCCAGATTAAAGGAGACGCGCTTTGCAAATATTTTAAGTGCGAAAAAGAAGAAGATACATAAATTAATCTTAAGCAACGTCGCTCAGTTTAGATCGCTACTGGGCGCACATGAGGTGGACTGTGTATCCATGCACAGCGCCACCTAGAACACGGAGCGATGCTTGAGTCACGGAAATACATGTGTTCAAGATTTACTGAACACTGAGAGAAAAGTAAGTTTGACCATCACAGCGGGTATTTTTACAGGCCTGTATGCTGAGAAAGTGACAGTTTAATATTGAAAATAACACAAAGTAACGCTAAGTCCTGATTGTCCTGTTGCTGAACCTTTTGCAGTTGCTGTGGATCCATGAGAGGGAAACGTCATGGATGATGGAGCCAGCAGGAAGCAGGCTTTTGTCAGGCTGAGGCCAGAGGCCGCAGAACCTCCAGCTGGGACTCCAAAGTGACCCTCTCCTGGTGAACCACCTGTAACAAAAAAGAAAACAAACACTATTTTTAATTACAATAGCTCAGCAAGTAAGTGACAAAATGGTGAATTATACTGCTTCTCAACAGAGAGCTTTAAAAGTTGGAAATAAAGGAAAATTATGATCTATAGCAATAACCATGTATTATAACTTAAAAGTTATTGATATTTTTAAATGAATGTTGAGCACCATCTCGGGAGCCCTGTCTCTGACCAGAGATTCCTGGACCGAGAACTGGTTACAGTGATCGCATCTAAAATGTGAATATTCCAGTTCTTCTGCTCTCCTCTAACCAGCAGCATGAACAAACATGCAGACTCACTTGACCCTGCCATGAGCAAACCTCTAGCAGCAGCCCAGGTCGCACGCTTATTCAAGTGGACCGTTTTGGCTGGGATTCAATAAAAGTAACAGATATCTCCATGTGTCTACTGGGGAAATGGTGAGTCATAGTTTAACTGAGGTCTGATGTTGGGAACGTGTCACTGGACGGAGGCTGTGGGAGTTAAAGAGTTTAAGATCTTTGATTATCTGGTTGTCTCTGGGGGGGGGTGAAACACCACTGAGCTGCAGGAAAGGTCAGAAGGTAAAATCCCGAGCATCTGGTTGTTGCATTATCTACCTTGAAAAGATGACATTGTGCTCTGAAGGGTGAAATAAATATAGTGAAATCCCCACAATGACATTCAAAATGTATTTTAGGATCCCCGTTCCCATCGTAATGGAGAGAGAGCTCTTATGGAAAGTATTAGATGAGATGGCTTTCCGTGGACTTTTTCCGTATATTCGTCAACACAGATTATTTCCATAGTATCAAATTAGAGGGCTTGTTTTTGTATGTGGACAGTTTTTGTAAGATAGTTCAAATTTAGCATAAAAATTCGCATTTCTCTCCAGCTTTTCCTCACACGCCCTGTTGCTGTTGGATGTGTGACCGGCCAAAGCTCTATTTTGGAGAAGACATTTGGGAATGCCAATGGCTGTTTGGGATTTCAACATAGGCTGAGTCTATATAAAGTCACGTATGCCTTTCTCTGCAAAATTCCACAGATGCTTAAGACTTGAGCCGAGGCAGTAGTGAACATTTCTAGGTCTCCCTTTCTGAAAGGAGGGACGTTCTTCTTATAAATGACAATTAGAAGCTCCAGAAGAAAAACTGTTGCATTTTGGTTGCTTGTTTTAAACCGTTGACAGAAAGGCCATGAAGGGGCTGCACGTGCAGACCGTTTCATGACCGGATCATTTACGGAGAGAATGAGAGGCATGCGCCATGTGTTCCAAATGTGAGCGTGTGCGCCACGGGCAGATCCCCAGAGCTAACATCCAAATGTGTAGCATTACTTCAGCTGCGAGTGCTGGGTAATAGATCTTCTCACTGAGCTGGACATGCAGGAGCCGATACTGTGCTGCTCACTGGAAATCAGCCAGCACTCAAGCCCTCACGTGCAGTAAACAGGAACCGTAAGACGTCATCTTTTACTGAAACCTACCAGCAGAGGGCAACAAGGCTGCATTCCTCAAACCCATAATCTGGCCCGTTACCCCTGTGTTTGCCAGGGAAGCATGTTTCTGCCAACAGGATATGCGCTGACCTTCAGTTGTTGCTGGAGTTCGCTGTTGAGGCGAGTCAACACGGCGTTGGCTTCCTTGTTTTTACGGATCGCCATCTGGATCTCCCTCCTCTGCCTGGGCTGCAGCCTGGAAGAGTGTTTTCAGAGTCTGATTTTGAACTTCTCGACAGCCAAAATATCGAACCGTACTGGTGTTTGGACCACGTCTAGAAGGAGTTAACATCGACCAGCTCCAGCTCCAGAGCTGTCAGGTTTATTTAGGGCCAGACGGGGTGTTTGGAGATGGGATTAAAAGCCCTGCCAAACAATGGGATGCTGCCTTCAAGACCGGATGCTTGAATTCTAAGTTGGGACGGGGGGGTTGGTGTTACATCAATCTTCCAGCCATCGCTGGCAGGCACAGCTCTTATTGATGGCCACCTTTTGCTGCAGTGACAGCCTGAACAAGCCGCCTCATCAACAGTGAAACAGGACCACACATGCTGGACTCATTACCACCGGGAGGAGAACGCCCCATAATGGACAGCCTCGGCTCGTGCTAACCACTCTGCGGCGCTCATAATACCAAAATATTTGAAAATCCCACTCATTCAGAGGCAGCGGGGAAAGAAAACAGTACTGATAGATTTTCATAGTCTGAGCCATGTTTCTGCTTCAGGTTCTTTGTTCTCCACTAGCTGAATGCTGAGGTATGCAGATCCAGGAGATGCCAGCTTTGTCTTCTGTTCCGTCCTGGGCAGCGCACAGAGGGGACTTTGAGAGACGATTTAAAAAAATTGAAAACAGCTGTACGCTGGAGCCGCAAAATAACCGCAATGGGAATGATGAGAGGAAATCCAACCATTAAAAACACGGGCCATTAAACCAAAACAATGAGCCGCGAAGCCAGAAAACTGACCCAATCACACTCTTCTAAATTCAAAAACTCTGATTAGAGCAGCTCTGGCCACTGGGAAAAAAGTCCACTGTGTCTGGAGCCACAGCTACTTTTAGCAAATGATTCGCTTTTATGAGCTGAGAAACGACATTAAAAACAGTGCTTGACTAACTTTTGAGCGGGTTTGGTGGGAATTGAGGTGATGGGTGGTGGTCCAGCTTCCACGCTCTGGTTTTCTGGGTGATATTTCCTTCGGACGGGCTTCTGCGGCGCCTGACTGTGAGAAACTCCAACTCCATCCTGAAGGAACATTTCAGTCATTAACTGCGTTCAATAATTATTAGCCCAGTTGACCCCCAACAGGGATTTAATGGCTTTAAACTGGAATACAACTTTGGGACTTTGAACCTGTTTTGAAGCGCTTGTCAGGTCTTCGGTACTCGGACCAAATCTGGACCTCAGGCCTGCTGTTCCCGGCTTCACGCTGCTCTCCTCCTACAACACAGGAAACAAACGAACGAGCAGAGAGGAGGACATGCGTTTTGAAGTCTATGCAGGCAGCAAATACGCTGGTCTTTGTATTTTGAAATTGGAAACTTCGTTTTTTTTGCGTACATATTGTAACAAATGTATTAACTGGGTAGAAATACTAGTTAACGGAGCCATTGTAGAGGCAAAATTGACTAGTCCTAATAGGAAAGAGTCGAATTGAAGGGGTTGTAATGGGACAAAGGTAATGAATGATCTGGTTTTAGTGTAAAAGATGCTTAATGGACTGGTTACAGCGGAACACAAAGGTGTATTAAAATTGCCTTTCACAACTCAATCAATAGCATATTTGCACACACACGGCACAGGATGTAACGCTGAAACACGAAACCCTCGTTTCCAACATTCGTTTATCTGGAAACGTTTGTGAGCTTGAACCCGGTCAGCGCCGCATGACTCTTGCTCTCTCAGCACCTCTGCTGGTCGGTAATCTTTGCGATGACAGATGTCTCCCTGCATCACAGCTCTGTTGTCACGAGGAGGTTAAACGAGGCGTCTGAGCTGCTAAAGAGGCAGGATGAAGTGTGACCTCACTCTGGATAAATCAGGGCAAAAACCACGATCTCCTGCTCTCCCGGCACGACCTCCTGCCCGCTCAGAGGCTTCCAGGATAGATTAACCTGCTGTTGTTGCATCTCCCTGTTGTGCTTCAGCCGCGGTTCTCCTCTGGGTGGAACACACAAAGGATCAGCACCTGCTTTCACTCAGCGGGGAAGCTGGCGGCGCTCAAGTGCAAATACAAGCTAATCAAAGAGACCCGATCCCACCGAACGCACCTCGACTAGACAGGAACCTACTGTGCTTTTGAAAAGTTCCCACCAAAAAGTGAAAGTTGGATCCTGTGGGCCGGATCTGCGCAGTTTTCTTGTGGCGGCGGTTTGAATTCCGCGGCTTTCCTGATGGTTTAAACAGGCTAATGCCGCTGCTTGAAACCGTACCCTCAAGAAAGCTAAAAATCCGTTTGGCCGAGCGACGCGGCTGGCGCTCAGGCAGACGCGAATCAAAGAGATCCACTCGCTGCTGGATGTGAACTAACGACCGCAGCCAGGGAACATTAAAGAGCAGCGGCGCAGCGGCGGCCGGGGCCGCGGCAATAAAGCGCGGGGGCTGCGGGGGCTGCATGGGTGGCCGCATCAGAGACGAGGTCACTGAGACGGAGAATCACTGCCGCCGTGACGACGACCTTTAGAGGACAGGCCCTGCACGCACGGAACGACTGATTTCACATGAAACACAGGAGATGAATAAAGAGTCTCCTTCTCTGATAGACTGTGGACCCGGTCCGCTGACAGAGAGCCAGAATTAAAAAAAAATAGACCCGAGCTCTGACCTCCGGGCTCAGTGGAGCAGTTCATAGTTCACTACAGAGAAATATAGTGCTCAACGTTCCCTGATGCATTTTATATTACTAAGAGCAGAATTTTCCCATGAAAGAGGGCCACAAACATCTCTACCGCTGCTGTGTTTTTAACTTCTAGATCTATGAATCACAGGCCCGGCGCCCCACCCACCAACGCTGTTTACACTCGCTTGACAGTTGTTATGATCCAGTCTGAGGACAGAAATATTTATCCTCTCCGACACCCGAAATCCCAGAAACATAAAGTACATTTGTGCACACAGCATTATGTACATTACGAGGTTCCTTTACATCCTGACTTACACCAACTGACCGTTTCTGACAGAGAAACAGGCCTGGAATGTAATTTTTTGAGGGCCAAAATCAGGGAGTGGCAGATTTAATGTTGTGTTTGAGGATTTTCTCACGCGAGGTCATGAGCATCAGCCCAGTCCACCCTCTTCCAACGCAATGTTCAGATGGGAAATGACGACTGTGCCGAGCAAGAAAAAGAACTAAGCAAGAAAGTTGGCTGAGGGATACATTTAGAATTGGTTTTCTTAAAATATGATTGAATCTGCTTGTTCGAAACTATACGGTCGTGTAGTATTTAGGTAAATCAGTGTTACATAGATTGAGAAACTGAATGTTTTGGATTCTATTAGTGAACCAGGTTTGTGTTTTAATTATCAGATTAGTCTTGGGAATTACTGTAACTCAAGACTGTCATGAGCTTCACAAATCATCTGGATAATCTGCATAATTTGATTAAGCTGTTAGCTAAAGTATTTAGCTGAAGACTGGTGACATATTTAGTAGTCTGCCTGGTAGCTACTGCGCTCAAACTGAAGAGTTCAAATGTGCTGGAGTGAACGTATCTGCAAAATGATAGGAGGGTGCCTGCTTTTCTTATCCTGATGTCATAAATATAGTTCACCTTTTAGGAAGTTCTCCCTCAGGTTGTGGAGAATATGAGGCCAACTCGGAAAGCTCACTTTTATTGTGAAGGACGGGGTCTTAAAATAGGGAATTCAACAGGTAGCAGGATGAAGTGGAAACATGTTTGGTCAAATGGAGCCTGACTGACATCACATGTCAGTGTAATTTAAGATGTGAAGGATTAAATATTGACCGCTATGTTTGGGGAAGCTATTATTTCCCGCTGCCTCTCTGGGGCTATGGGCCGGTGTGAGTTTCAGCCTGTCTAAACAGCTGAAGGGCAGACATGAGGCATGTAAGCACCTCTGGAGGTTCAGATGAATGAGTAACCAAAGCCTCAGAGCAAATTGAGTTTTTTCCAGGTAAGTTCTACTATAAAGGAGACGGACTGGCCAGTGGTGATCCTGCACAGGCTCGGGCTAAGATAAACAATGGAGGCCGACCCAGTAATGGAGGAGGGATTTGAGGGATCACATGACGTCCAAGATAACAGAGGAGGGATTGAGTCAGTCCGGTCGAATAAAATTAAGAGCTGCAGTGCCCTTTGACCTTCCAATTACACACGATCTGCACATCAGATAAACTCAGAGACCCCGTCTGACCAGAGGAACGCCGCCAAAACTCAAAACAGGATTGGGAAACCAGTCTCCCCTCGAGTCCCAGGAAAATACAACACTATATTTGTTCAAACTGTCGCTGCTGTGGTCATGTTATACCTGAGATGTGATGATTATCTCAGCGGAATGGTTCTGTGGACTGCTGTGGTCTCCAGCAACACAGACTGGAAACCACCAGCTGTCCTGTCCCAGCAGCAACATCTGAGATGCTGCTTATGTCACTTTTTAGACACAGGGAGGTAAAAACAAAGAGCCGCTGTCCAGACGACCACTTGATGCTGGATCAGGTTGCATACAAACCTGGTTTTTCTTTAACCTTTAAAATAATCCTCCTTCTATCTGTCAAATATTACGAAGACGGAGGTTTTGTTGGAGAGGATATGCACCTAAAATAAAATTAGATGCCAAGTGAAGGGGACAAGGAGATGGCATCATTTCAGCCAGAAACAGATCTTTCGTGTATCCATATTTTAAGGTTGTTTGTGACACTTATTCACTTATTCTGATCGCAAATTAAAAACTATGAGGGCAACAAATGAAAAAAGTGGTTTTTGCTGCCTCCCCTCGATATTCTCATCACTGAACTTCGCTAAACTTGGAGAAAGTGTAACTGGGAGGAAACAGCTTTTTTCCACTGCAGAAACCTTTTATGTGTTAGCTGGAATTTTGAGAAACCTCAGCGTTTTTCCTGAAAAAAAGTCTTCCCCCAACCCAAAACTTTCCCTGAATAAAAGACATCACCAACTGGGGGGAAAGACTTTTCTGATTTCCTGGAATTCATGTGGGGGAAAAGGTTAAAATGCTGTAAAAAATAAAGTCACAGCAGACATTTTATGGTCTATTAATAGGGAAGTGGAACATCTTGTTAAATTGTAGATTATATTTGTTTTTAAAACAAAGACTTGAACATTGTTCCTCACAGTTCTGGAAATTCATCTTTAAAATAATTGTATTTATTTTGTGTGTTTTTTTTTTTTAGTATGGCTGTATACACCGTTATACCCTTGTCTTTTAGTCATTTGGACAATGGAGCAAAAAAGAGAAGCTACGAGATGTGGACAGACGATGAGATTCAGGCTCCTCTGAGCGTTTCTGCAGAGGAAGACATCAACATGCCAACGCTCTGAGGTTGATGGGTTTTGCCTATCCTTTGTCTTCCTCTCCTCCCACCCTTCTGCAGACATAAGTCACGCGCCTCCTCGCTACAGTCGGAAACTCAAAACCACGACGGATGCAAGCAGAACATTTCATTTCACGCTCACCTCCTCTCTGAAGTGGCTGAAGTCTGCAAAGTTTGGCTGCTGCACCTTTTTCAGGGGCGTCTTCTCTGGAACGCTGACAAAGGGAGAAACCTGACGAGGGGAAGATGACACGCGCCGATCAGTCGGAGCCTTCCTTCATCCGTCATTTACGAGACACTTGTAGAGTTCAGAGGAACCGCTCTGCCTTTGTTGCTTTGATCTAAGGGCAAACGTGCATCTGCGCTGAATACCTGTGAAGTAGACGGTCTCGGAGGAAGGGCGGGAGGGGGTGGCAGCCAGCCACTTTTCACTCCTGAAACCCAGACAAAACACCGCTGAGCTATAAACCAGCGTGGTTATATTTCTGTCTTCTCTCAGGAGAGAAGTCTCATTGTCTCATTCCCTTCTTTAAACCAAAGAAATAAACCTACTAGCGCCGAATTAAACACCTCCCTCCTTGCAGGCAGAGCAATAAAACATCTCGTATTCCGGTTGTGGATCAAAATAAGTAGGTTTCTTCCAGTACTGAGCTTTTTTTAAAGTTCTGTGTACTTTGCTTGTGCTTTTCTGTCACTTTAAACCGCCGCTACACACGTCCCAGCAGGATTCGGGGACTTTTCCCACTACCTTGATGTTTAAAAAGGCTGTGAATTGTACCTGGAGCTCCCTGCTGGAAGAGCTTGTTGAGGTCCAGCGAGGAGGCTCGAGAGTGGGACTTCTGAGGTCGGGGCGGAGGGGTGGGGGGCTCTTCCGCTTTCTTGACAGCATCTTCAAATGACGTGCTGGAGTAAGACCTGGGGGGGGGGGAATTCAGAGAGACACCGTGAGGCTACGCAGCCGGGCCGGATTTGAGAATGGCTGGCGCATCAGCGGTTGTCACCTCGGCCTGGTTTTCATCCTCATCTGCAGGTCCAGGTCGTGTGGCGGCTCTGCGGGGGGGTGGGGGGGGGGGGGGTGATACATGTCAGAGGTGTGTCAGAATTTGGGTTTGCTTGACTGGATTTAGATGAGTTGGTTAAGTTGCAGTTTCTGAACGTCACCAAATCTATAACAGATGCAAACGGTGACCTGGAGGTACCAAAAGAACTATAACTGTGTTACATAAAATGCAGTTATGGTGCCCCGACTGATGTATTGGCATGGGCATGTATATATTTCCATATTAAAAGAGAACCTCACCTGGCCTCTGAGGTTTCTCCTCTGATGTTACCACCCTGTTCATCACATCTGTAATGCACAAGAGGAGCAGAATGCAGCAGGTCAATTCAAAACATGCCAGCATGTTAAAAATATATCAACATATAAATCTCTAGATGCTACATGCACACACTGCATTAATAGAGAAAAAAAACCGTTTGCTTCATCTTGAAACGTTTACCTTGACTGCACTTTTCTTCCTTTAGCTCTTGTTTAGCTGCCTTCAGGTTTGACTGGAGCCTCTCTATTGCCCGATCCTGAAAGAAATATAAACAGCCCAAACAGAAGCTCTGTTTATCATGTGGGTAAAAGAACTTACATCAGTAAAATAAAATCTTTTAAGATAAGATGTGCAGTTAAAGGGGCAGATGCTGTTAACTTGGTACGCTAGTGCCCCCTGCAGACAGAGAAAGGGACTTCTTTTTTCTCACATTTGCTGAAGAAGATGAGAGGTGACATACCCTCTGACTTGGCCTCAGTTCAGCATCCTCAAATACGATAAGAGGCTTTAGACTCTGCACAAAGAGAACACTTTCAGGCTTAGCTCTTCAGTCAGAGCAAAAGAGGTTTGAGCACAATCACTTTTCACTCTGACGATGTTTCTCTCACCTCTGGAGTCTCTGGTTCTTCCTCGTCCAGCTCGACAAACCCTGGCCGCAGGCTCGGGGGGAGGCTCTCTGGAAGTGGGTAACCATTCTTGCGTGCCACGATCAAGTGAAAGGCTGTGCAGAACTCGGAGAACGTGAGCGCTCCATCTCTGTCCACATCACTCAACTCCCTGACGAATGAAACGGAAGAACACGTTTACGTATCTGCAAATCCCGCCACTTCCGCACCTGTTCCTTTTCTTTAGATGTTATCTGAAATGAACAATCTTCTTTCCAACTTGTGGAAACAATGTAATGTCCCTGGAGAAAACCAATCAGAGAAGATTAAACACATCACTGGCTTCAAGTTTAGTATGTAATTTATTACAAAACTGGCTTCTTTTATAAATAGCACTGAATAATGCATCTGACTATTGTTAAAATTAAAATGTTTTAAAAGTTTTTGTACATAGAGCCCCACAGGGACACTTTATTTAACCCTGCAGCTTCTCTGGTTACAGGTCAACAGTTTGCATTTTAACTAAAATTCACCACAGCAGTTATATTTTCAGTTGTGATCCTGATTAAAATCCAGATCTCATTTAAAATGTGGATGGATTATCAAGAAGATTTGTGTGTGTGTGTGTGTGTGTGTGTGTGTGTGTGTGTGTTTGTGTGTGTGTGTGTGTGTGTATGTACGCAGTAACCAAATGACTAGAAAAGAGCTTTTTGTTTTAGAATGAGAGGGCAGCAAAGGTCTGCACTTATTAAAAATCACGCCTGTGTATATGTGTGTGTGTGTGTGTGTGCGCACGTGCGCTCGCTGCTGGTCTCCTCAACAAAGAACAGAGCAGTAGTGTGTGTGACAGCACTAACCAAATGTGGGAAAGCTCTGGTATGGGCAGCTTGGACTTGGTGAAGAAGTTCTTTGCGATGGATCCTGGAAACAAATATCAGCACTGGAGAAGGTGGCACGTGTCTTTTCTCGCGGTCCAACGCTGCGTTGGACCCTTACCCAGGATGAGGGCCCCCAGGTCAGGCTGCAGACTCTTGAACTGGTTAGTGTAATACTCCAGCTGTTCCTCCGTGATCCTCCAGGGGTCGCTGTCCGAGTAGTCCTCTACGGTCTGCTGCTCCAGCTTCTCTGAGGAGCAGGTCTGGGAGCAAAGATGTGATGGCGTCACACGAACCTGAACAAATATGCTAGACATCGTACATGAAAAGCAACATCTACCCGAGCCATAGAGGCACGCTCCGCTGCAGGCTTGGGCCCGTAGCGGCCGGGCGAGGAGCGTTGCTCCAACTGAGCAGTCCCATGAGAGGAGCGCTTGCTTTCGTACGCTGGAGAAGAGAAAAGGCCGCAGAATGACTTTCTATCAAATTCATTCCCATCACAAATAAGCATAAACTTCCCTTTAAACAGGTCACAGATCCCAAGAAAAAAAAAAGACAGCTGTGAGTGGTGCAGATACGAATCTGTTGCTCTTTCTTTTCCACAGTATTTATTTTTAAAAACCAACGGCGGAACTCAACGTACCGCTCTGCGCTTCAGCCCCATTCCTCTGCTGGCTGCGGTGGGTCAGAGGCGAGCGGGGCGATGAGGTGCGCGGTGACTGTGGCGGCGAGCGGGATTCCTAAAGGGAGAAATTCACACAGTATTCTTGTAAAATTTTATATCACTTCCTTTCAAGGACATATAATAGTCCCACGGCTGTCCTTCCTCAGCCATAATCTGGCCCGTCCCGAATGTGATTGCCACAAACACAGAACTGGAGCGCAAAAGCTGAGCTCCTGTTTATCTGAGGTGTGTTTAGTCTGACTCCGTCATCAGGATATGAGCCGTGTCGTCTCGCCGCATGTTTACGGTGCGTTCAAGGACACACACCATCCCCTAATCTCTCCCTGTGTCATGATAAGGTGGAAGAGCTCGGGCTTCCGAGATAGGAGCCGGACGGAGGGTTGATTTTTGACTTTCAAAGTCAGTATTAAATAAACAAAGCGGACGCAGCTGGAAGGTGACGGGGGAGATTTCACCCGTGGCCTTGCCTTTTTTGTGCTGGCCTCCAGCTGTCGGAAGGCGCTCCTGTCTGCTGGAGTCCAGGAGACGGGGCCGGTCCCACACGCTGCCCCCTGACCATCGCCACCTGCTGGGCCGGAGGAGTACCGCGCCTCGGAGTCGTTCTTCAGACCCACAAATCTGGGCAGAGGTAGATCTAAAAAAAGGAGACATGCTTTTATTATATTTATGTGTTTAGCACAGTTTCATTCCATTTCCTGAGGACCTAAATTTGTAGAATGTACCTTTAAAACATCGAGGATCAGACGGTGGATTAATCAGGATGAGCATCTTTCTAGAATTCTCTTCTCTTCAAGAGAGTCACATTAGGATTATTATAAAACTATGATCACATTACTTCTAATCCCATGCTACCGTGTATGCTGTTTTCCTCAGGTTGGGAAGGATTTTACACTTGGGCAACAAAGGCCGACCCATTTAGCCCTTTCCACGCGACTCGCCTTTCATCCAGATTAGACCAAATCCTGCCACGTTACCGTAATCTGCTGATCCCCTTTTGCTCACATTAGACGTCTCCTCTCGGAGGGCGGAGACTTACTGGCTGTTAGGCTCTCCAGGTGGATGGGGAGACCGGACTGGGCGGCCGCCAGCAGCTTCAGCGCCACGTAGAACTGTGGCGGGCCGAAGTATCCCAGATGCTTGGCTCCACACACTTCAGTAACCTGGGAGGGGAAAAGAAGAAGAAGAAAGGAGAATCAGCACAACCTCTGCAACAATTCTAGTTCTTTAATAATGCATGTTATAGTTATGTTTTATGAACATGTTTGTGACGCACCCTTTCTAGCTCTCGCACAAGTAACTAGCTAAATTCAGCATTTAAATGTACAATGTACAATTATTAATAGTCCATATATGCAAATAAATGAGTCTTTGTTGTGTCACTGTGCATTGGTGCCTGTAAATGCTAGCAAGGCTGCAGCGAGTTCATGTCTTAAAACTAAAAAGCTATCTTGAAGATAAAATGTCACAATTTGCGTCGATAATCCCAGACTGGGCATGACGGAGTCTTTAAATAACGTCAGGTGCGGCTGCCTAATCTCATGACGGCTGCAGCATTTTCATTTTATCAGATGGAGTCTGTGAATTACAGGTTGCTCAGGCCGACTGAGCCTCACAGAAACAGCAAGTCAGGGATAAGCAGCACAGTGGGATCTGGTTATCCAGCACTCTTTTGATTAAAGGTACAATGGGCCCCTTGGGGGAGCAAAGAAGATTAGGATTATGTAGGACAATCAAGGAAACATTCCTCAAAATATAACTGAAAGAATAATGTGAAAATGGCACACGTGGCTAGAAAATACAACCCTGAAAACAACTGCTCTCAATAACAGTAATTAGTGTTGTGCAGGAATGTGCACGCTCGTGCACGTCCTGGTTTTGGCCTTTTAAACGGCTGCGGAGGCCTTTTGCTGGAACCACATTTTGGCAGATGGGAGGTGCTGGAAGTGGAATAGGTTTACAGCTATTTGGGTGCAGACTGAAGGTATAGATTTAGAAAGAAACGCTGTCCATCTGCAAAACACACCCAGCTGAAAACGTGTCAGGTGACAGCAAAGTTAGCGACACTCATCTTCATCCCAAAAAAGAAAGTAAAAAAGAACAAATTCCCGCCCCTGAACCTCATCTGGGAGAACCGTTAATCCCCCCCGCTGTCTAATGAGGATGGCGGCTGGGGCGGAGTCATACTGCTGGAGCAGAAATTAATTCAGCTTGACCTGCATTGTGTTCGCTGAACGGATTTCATGCACAGAAGCTGAAGAGACTGCAGGAGTCTGGACCAGTCACACCAGTAAAGCCCTTCACCCAAGAAGACTGGCCAGTCACTTCTCATTAGTTAAGGAGAACCGGCGTAAACAGTTCATCCTTTTATGAACAATCGGGATAAATATGTTTGGTTGTTTGCCGAATGAGCTAACATCAGTCAGATAACAAGCATGATTATACGTTAGTGATAGCCATGCTAACCGGTTTGTCTGACCACCATAGAGTTCTGCACAAGAGCTACAGCATCAGACCGCTCAAACGGGATATAGCAGGTAGACTGCCATCTGGTGGGAGGCTGCAGTAAAGGAATAAGCTCCACCCACATCCGCTATTCTAAGCAAGACTTGCGCCAAATCCACAAAAATTCCAATAGTCGCTATTTTAGCTGGTTTTTGTCATAGTGTTGTACTGTATGTCCGACGGCCATTTATCTGATTAGCTTGGTTTTTGTAATCATTCGATTGGACAAAACCTGCAAAAGCGGCAGCACCCATATCCTGGAATTCAAGTCTCACTAAGTATTGCTTCCTTATTAAAGTATTTAAGAGACTCCATTAACCTAATATGCAAGTCTGAGGGGGGAGGAAACCCGCAACCTTGGTGCTAACAGCAGTCGGAGTCATTTAATAACAAGCATCCGTTGATGTAGCGTCTCTCAGACGAGGCTTTCTGGTCCTCTCAGGGGCCTCTGCGTTCAGTCGGGTCGTTAATGTTTAGGGTGGTTATCAAATTAAAGACACTCACACTCAAAACACAAGTTTCTGTTTGCTTTTTCTAGAAATTGATCTTTAAAACGATCGCAGCACTTTCAGCGCCAGCAGTGGGGGTATTTTTTTCTATAGCATAAAGTGTTTTTATAGTCAGTGTCTTATAGCAGCAGGTTAATGTTTCACTTCATTTAGGCCTCAAAAGGACGGGTAGGCCTCTCGTGCTTTACCGGGTCACACTGTTTCTGCCTCAGCTGGAACGACTGAAAACTACCATCCTCACTGAGTGACACAACCGGTCGTCCCCGTCACGCCAGCAGGACGTCCTGCAACGTGATGGAGGCCACACCCAAGTCAAGCAGACAGGGTCAACCCATTATTACGAGGATCGTATATGTGAGTCAGCACACAGGAGACGGCCCACGACCTGCGTTCATGCTAAATACGGGTTACTTCAGGCAAATACACGCCTGTTTGCTCACTGAGGAAAGGTTTAAACGTTGCTGCTGCAGTTGGCAAGAGCAGATTAAGAAAAAGCAGCTGTAAGGAATAATAAGAACACCCTGAGCACAGCAAATGAGCAAGTAAATTAGCTCCTTCAGTCATCAAATTCAGGCTACCTGGCAGTTACATCTGCAAGTTGAACACAGACAGAGTCCTCTTCTGGATTCTTGTAGGTTAGATCATGCACGTTAATGTACCCGAGGCACAGGCTGCAGCTCAGCAGGAAGACAGGCCGGGCCGGGCCTTGATCACTTATCTGCCAAAAACACGACAAAATCCTTCCTCAGCCAATTTTCTTAATCCTGGTGCATCGCGGCACCACACGGCACGTCTCTGCCGACAGCGCATGTGGAAAAGAAGGGGCTTTGCACGAAAGTCACACAGGATCAAAACACAGACAGCCCCATTAGCGCAGAGGAAACGCACCACTAGTGCTCCTCTGACACCGGTCGTCACGGTGACCCTGGTGTCGGCCCTCAGTCCAGGAGCGATCCTGCAGGCATCCTGCGGCAGGAGCCAAACACGGCTCAGAGAGCTGCGTGTCAATCACGCCCAGCGCGGTGGCGGCCGTCCAGGCCTGGACAGGAAGGAAGCGGGGCTCGGTGCCGAGCTTCCTGACAGCCACGCAGAGGCACAATGGGCTGCGATGGCCCGGGAGCAGGCCCCGCGGGACCGCCACCCGCTGCTCTCCCCTCAGCTGGAACAACGGGCTCATATCCCTGCAGCGTGTCAGCAAAATCATAGAGGCAATTAGACAGTTTACAGCTGTGTTAAACCTTTTTCTGCTCAGCATTTACAGCAGCGTGAACTCTACATCACTTACAGGCACAAGTGTGTGTGTGTGTGTGAATATCACTGCAGGTTTTATGCATTTTCAGATTTATTTCATCTATACATTATAATATACTAGATTACCCCAACACACATTAATCCCCCCACAAGGTGCTCATGAGCTGGGGTTTTTTTTCTGGTAAAGCTGTGTATCTACAAACTACAGTACAATTTCATTCTGAAGTCAACAAATATGTTTACACTAATGGGACTATATCAGATTATTATGCTATTTTCCATCTTCCCACAGACTAATTGATGAACTAATTTCCAGCCCAACTGGAAATTCAATTAATGATGTAATCAGAGGTGGGTGTAATTAGCAGGAAGGCAGCAGCACCTTCAAATAGAGGAGATTATGCAGAAGTAAATCCTGGGACTGGGTGAGGCGAACTTTACCTCCACACTGTGAATATAACCCTTCACAGCAGATATGGAAACACAACCTGGTGTAGAAAATCCACAATGCCGCAGAATGATGCGGCTTGCTCCGTCCTGCGGGTCCTCACGCATGTGGCGGTCAGCTGAATGCAGCCGGACAGGCGCGGATGTGCAGCCCTACTCACCCTGTGCAGCGACTCCGGAGGCAGCTGAGACGCCTTGAACAGCTCCGCCACTTTGCCGGACGACAGCTTCCCCGAGGTGTCAGCCTGGCACAGGCTGTGCAGACCCGAGTAGCACCTCTGCTCGGGTTCACTCAGGGAGATGAAGCTCGCCGCGCCGGGTTCCTGCTCCATACCCGCTGGGGAGGGAGGGGGCGCTGCTGGCGCATGGAGGGCCCGCCGGGGGGAAGCTCTACGAGCACACGGGTCGGGGCATGGTACTCGGGGTTCCAGTCGGAACGTGGAGGTTTCGCCGGCGCCTCCGAGAGCACGAGTTCCCCGTCAAAACTGATGCGAGTGCTCGACTCAGGATCCTCCACTCCCACCGCCGGCCGCCTGCTGGAGGTGCTGCCAGCGCTGCCGGCCTCCGCCACACGGGGGCGGTATAGTGCAGGAAGAAGCGCCATTGTGAGGGGAATAAAGGATTTCTTTGTCCTTTTGTGAGAGAGAGAGAGAG
>BJFM01003175.1:95365-110237 GCA_016586285.1 Arothron firmamentum | reverse complement strand
AGCAACTAAATACAATGCTGCGTCTATACTTTTATTTTATGTATTGTCATCATAGTATTAAGCAATAAGAATCAGGGTGCTTGTTAGAAAATTAAAAAATAAGATCAGAATAATCAGGAATTTAATAGGAACAGGACAGAGACAGATTTGTTTATTTAAATTACCTAAAACAGTGAAGATATTCCAGTTAACTTCGGCGTCCGTGCACCGTTGTTATGGCTACTGTAAAAATAAAGTACCATGGTGGACGCTGCTCATTTATCATGACCTCCAATAATTTGCAACATCTTTTCAATTTCCCCCAAAACTTCAGATGACATTATTTTTCCAGTAACAGGGATTTAAATTAAAAAAAGACCATTGGTGGTGGCGGTTTAATTATTCTACAGAGGTCTGTTGTAGTTGTGTCAACACAACTAGAGGTTCAAGTGCTGACTGGTTTACAATTTAATATTTTTATTGGAACGAAATTATCTTTTATTGTAGAACATGTATTGAAGAAAAGGAATGATTGCAGCAGACTTTGCCTCGTGTGCATCCTGACGCACGCGTTTATTCACCTATAAATGTCTCCGTCAGGACTTGGCCAACCAACACTGAGTGAACAATTAACCACATTCCCAGCTGGACCCTCAGATAGACTCATTTTAAAAATTAATGATGTGATCTTTCTCTCTGTAACAACGAAGGTGCTAAGAGAAACCAAAAGAGCTGTTTAGGAGATCTTTTAAACTGAAAGAACCCTGAAGTTCCATAAACGGTTCAAAGACCATTTTTAAAAGTAACCAAAAGTTCATCAAACCAGTTCAGTAAGGAGCTACTTAATAGTCATTTTAAACACAAGATCAATAATCCAAACCTCAGAATAAAACCTCCAGTTCTTGTGTAATTCTGCTATACTCTAAAGAAGGAACCTTTATGCTGGTAAGAGCAGCATAAGGTAGTAAACAAAAAGAAGTTACCGGTAAGCCTTTTACAGCATTTTCATCTCTGAAAGTCCTGATCAAGGTCCAAACATTCATGCTTGGCTTATTATTACATCCAGGATGTTGACTAGCTTTATTGTGTTAGTCTGTGGGGACGTGAATGTGCACGTAGAAATGTGAGCCCGATGTACATTACTGTAAATCCAATGACTCGGAAAACATCCATATAGATGAACCAACCCCCGTCTGTCTGTCTGTCTGTCTGTCTGTCTGTCTGTCTGTCTGTCTGTCTGTCTGTCTGTCTGTCTGTCTGACCTTCCTTTCTTCCTCCTTTTTTTCAACCTTTTAGACCAGACTCCTCCATCATAGTCTGAAAGTCAGATTTTAATAGAAACCCTGAACTTATCGACCAGTTTATCAGTTTATCTTCTTCTTGGAGTGAAACAGGCCTGAAACCCAGGCAGAAGCAGTGCGGTGCCAGTTATCATGAGGTCCAACCCAGATAAAAGCGAGTGCTTAGTTGGGTTTGTACCTCGGTGGGACCAGTGTGTTCTGTTTTTCCTCACCGCCGCCGCGGTCCTGCGTGCCAAATCGACCCTTCGCCCTATGAAGAATGTAGATGTGGTCAGACGCTTCTCTGTTTTTTGTTGAATCTGTGTGTTTCTGAGCTCACAGAGGAGGAAAGAGAAGGCTTCTGCATTGTGGTGGCTATCGCACAGCTGTGCTGAGCAAACAGAAGCAGGCCGGGTTGTGGTCACCCGCTCTTTCGCATTAACACACCTTTGGCGCTTTCAGAAGCCTGAACAAACACTTTCCCCTCCAGCTCACACCCACCAGTCTCCATATCACACGGGCAGGCCCAGCAGCCTTTTTTTTTTTTTTTTCAGGAGGAGGATGGGTTGTGGTTGAGGTGTGTCCTCCAGTTTAACCATTAAACTCAGGCTTTTACCTGTGACTTTCCTCTGCTGACCCCTCAAATCTGTGCTGGTCTCGCTGCAGCTTTTGCCTCTTCTCGTCGTTGTTGTTCACCGTTCACTGTCTTCCTGCCTCCCAGAACCCTGAGGAGAGATGTTGGGGAGGATTTTGCTCCTGCTCTGTCTGTCACCTGCTTTAGCCCAGCAGCTCTGCGCACCAGGTAGGTGACCGCTCCGAATCCCCTCTGACGGTTACGTAGCTGCAGCTTTTCACTCCTCCTGGTAGCCCAGCTCTTCAACCTGGAGTCACTAAACGTCTGTTTTCTTGCTTAAAGATGTTTCTTCTCTCATCCACAACACTTCTGCAACTCTGCTGTTTACGTCTTTTCTTCAACAGTTAATCATTTGCTCAAAGCTCCCAAAGCCTGGAATGCAGTTTTTAATCCGACGGGGCTGGATTACGCACAACTCAGACGGTTGCTTCTGAACATTAACCCCTATTTGAGTTTTTCTCGACTCAAAATCTCAGCTATTCGCCGTTTAACACCTTCATGGAACAAAACAAATGCTCCGAATGATGAATTTGAATGTGTTTTCCGTTAAAAGGTGCTGCAGATGGCTACAAAGTTCGAATAAGCCTCAAAACTGCCCTGGGAGATAACGCTGTAAGTATGAATTTACATTTCCATCCGAATTAAGTCTATAATAAATACTGTAGTCACATCATGATATAATAATCTGTAATCTTAATTAGCTGAATGATCTCGGTGGAAGTTAATTTGGTAAAAGAAGCCGCTGCTCTTGTTGTTGCAGTATGAATGGAGCGATGATGAGATGTTCCTTTTCCGGGCATCTCTTGCTTATGCTATGAGGATTCACCTCCCCAACCAGAAATTTGAGTAAGAATTATTTGCTGCCTTTGAATTTCAAAAATGACAACATTGTGTTGTGTATGGAGGTGAGCTAGAACCAGCTAAAATATAATCCCTTTTATGTCTCTACAGTGATTAGGAGTCATAGTTTTACAACGCTGACTTTGTGTTTATTGTCTTGTGGAAACTCACCAGGATTCCGAACATCATCGTGTGCAACAACACGCCCCGGGTGTCCTTCTGGTTCGTAGTGACATCGACGCTGAACAATTCAACTCTTGTGCAAAAGGTGGATGTGGAGCAGGCTATCAGGTAGTCGCACACTTGCCCTCAAACCTGAAACGTGATCTTTTATTTTTTGTGTACCGGCATCACTGTTTTGCTGAAACAATCCATTAGCTGAACCACAGGACTGCAGGAAACACGTCTCAGGTTTAGTGATCCTAGAGTCACCGATAACTCAGTTTAACTCATCAACTCTGGAGTTTGATGGGCAACATGAGAGTTCCTTTAAAGAGAGTGCATCAACATCCCCCCGTAGTGTCTGGTCTCAGTAAAGAGATGAGCCAGGTGGTAGTGATGTGCAAATTTAACATCTTCTACGGTCAGTCTTGTAATTTAGTTCCAATGATATTCAAATGTTAGTTCTAATGAATGATGTTGTGTGCTACTGCCAACTGGTTTAAAAAAACAACAACAAACAAACAACTGTAGTCAACCTAATTTACCCATCCCTTTATAATTATTACTGCAGAACTTTATTTGAGAAAAAACTTAGCCACCATGTCTAATCTGTCAGATCTTAAAATGATATAGAAGCAAACTTCTAGGATTTATGACATAAATCATATTTCCACTTTTTTTCAACCTGGAACGTGTGAAATATATCTAATCTGCAAAAATCTGCACACTTTAATGAAAGTAAAGATGCTGACAAATTGAATGTGACAGTAATCCCCCCAATATATTTGAGTAAATGTATTGCATATACTGATTTTGCGACATTAAAGCATTATGTAATTTCAAATGTTTTTGTGGCAGACACTGGTCCAGTGTGTATGCATTCTAAATGTAATACTTGTCACCATAGCTGAGTAAAAGAGCTACATTCAACGTGATTTATAGGTTCTCATTCACCCAGGTCATAGTTATCTAAGGTTAGATCTTTAAGGTTTATCCTCAAGGAAGAACCTGAACAAGTCCAGCTGCTCACAGCGCTCTAACCTTGGATAGCCACATTCAACCCATTTGTGATTATCAGGAGCAATAAAAATATGCTCTTATCTGCACAAGCAGATGAGACAATAAAGATACCTGCTTGCACTGGCTATGATGGAGCAGGTATCTGCAGAAAAAATGTTATCAAATATTTAACAGGCACCGCAGACCAACAAATGTGATTACATACTTGAGTATTTGTTACTATTACTCCTCAGAATCCACTTTGTTTCAAGTCACTGTAGTTTCTCTGAGACTGAAAATGGAAGGAGGGGGTTACGGACAGCTATTCAATTCCTTCAAGCTGCAGTGTCACCGGTGCCTGTCAGAGTTTTAATTTTAAAGACGCTAAGCTCTAAACCCGCTCTAATAAACCACCCATGCTGCTAAACCTGACTCAGGACGGACACGTTCGTCTGAAAGTGTTCCAGGTCTGCTTAATTTCTGATTCTTGCAACAGAAAGTCCAGGAATCGCATTAACGGCGCCTTCATGTTGACTGATTTCACCCTGGAGTTCATCGACATCCTCCCCAAGCTGACAGGACCGCCCACATACAAAACCCCCCCGTGGCTCATCGTGTTTGGGGTGGTCATGGGTCTAACAGCTGTCGGGATCATCTACCTGCTGGTGTCCCCTTTCATTCAGAAGAAGCGGTATGAAACGGTGTACACACATCAGCTTCGGCATCCTCACTTGCGCGGTCCTGAACATCTGAGCTCAATCTCGTCTCTGTTTTTATCTTCTAGCAAAAAGAACAAATACGTTGATGAAGATGAGAGCAGCGACGAAGAAATGGAGGTAAAGGCTGTGGACTCTAAGTCAAATGATGGGATTCGCAACAAGTCGTTCTTAGAGGATGAAAGCTTGACAAAGATGTAAGCGCCTTCTTTTAAAACTTCGTATAAGAAAAATATGGAAAAACTGGATCATCTTTGGTGGACTCCTGTGGCTCCGACATCAGCCAAATCATTCGATGAGTTGTGGCAGTGCTGCAAAACACTACAGTTGTGGTCTTAGAAATGAAATCTTGTGATGTATATGAAACCACTGTCGGCCCTTTCGTGTTTTTGTAAGGAAGCATTTTAATTGCAGCTATAATGGAAATCCTTTTTTCTGATAAGTTGTGTGATGTTCTGCCCCCTGCAGGCAACGTCTAGTACTGCAATGAAATATTTGCATTTATTTTGTTATCTCTAAAATAAATTATTACCTAATGGTGAAAGGAGAACACATTTATTGTAAAAGGCTGCTTTATACACATGAGTATTGAAGTCAATGTGATTTCCAGCATGTATCCAGCATGTATGTTTTGCCAAGCAACAATTTTACTTCCTTTACAGACTGAGGGCATATTACCGAAATCTCAAAACCATCTTTCAAATGCATGTATTCAATGATTAACATTAATGTACTTTTATTTAGAATAGTGAAAATGAAAATTCGCTCATCATTTACTTATTGCTGTGTGGATGGAGAGGTGGAGGACAAACTGAGTTTTTTGACTAAGGAATAAAAACAAAATAAAACAGGTGTTTGGCCATCAGGCCATTCATGCATGTTAATCTAGGCAGACATGTAGCAGCTTTCATTCAGTCTCTATTTATGATGCATGACATTCTAAATGGGACTAAAACGTGTCACTTATAGAGAAGGAAAAGCTCATAGCTGTTTCCATAAATATAGCATAGCAATATAGCATATCCCATTAAACGAGTGGAAGAATATAAACAAACAGGAAATTTGCTGCTGAAAACCATGCAGATTCAGAAAATCAGTCTGCTAAGTTGCTGTGTGAGTGTTCAAAGAGGTCTCAGGAACAACCTCGCCTCTTCACAGATGACATGATGAATCTAAGAGTTTTCACTAAAATTATCCTTCTTGTGAATCGTTTCATATTATGATTTGAAATATATTGACTTTTGTTCAAAACACGGGCAGGGAGGAAATTCTTTTTTGAAATAACAAAGATTGGAGCGCTTTTACAAACGGGGCCAAAGCTGTTGCTTTGCGCGCTCTGTTTTGTTTTTGGAAGCAGAGCTGTCAGTGTCACTTTGAAAGACACATTTTTGCGCTGATGTGCTGGTGTTTTCCACCAAGATGTCAAACAAAGTCAAGGCAACACACAGTTGCTCTCTGGAGACAGATAGAGATTCAGTCTCTATTAAGATGAAGAGCTTTGCAGTTGCTCAAAACTGACGCACCAGTGACTGCTTTGGTTCCTCCAGCCTGTGGCACAAACACACACTTCCCCCTCTGAACCCTCTCTTCTCCCACTGTCTCAGATTATCTCTTGCTATTTCTGACCTTATCCTGTCCTTGTGACATTGTTATTCACTAGTTTTAGTAATGCTGCAGTTTTACCTTAGAGGGCATCATTGAGCTGTGAGCTGGACATGTGGACACGGACACACACACACTGGCCCACCTCTTCACACACACACACACACACACCATCGCTCTTGGCAGTTTAAGGTGAGTTTGGCAATAAGCCATTCAAGCATTTGAATTTCAAACACAGTTTAATTCACTGTTCTTCTATTTTTGTCTATTTTATCTTTGAAGTGTTAATGCAGAAGGTCTTTCTGCCAAATCCTAATGTCTATATTTAGTTCATTGTTAAATTAAATCCGTCCCTGATGTTGAGGGTGCGTCTTGGATCTTATGTCTGGCTTATTTGTGAAACGTTATCTCGGGGGCAGTCGTCCAGCGTGCGTGCAGAAACTGTGGCAAGATCCCACCCTGTTAGCGCTGAGTTCCATTCTCTTGCCCGAGGACTCCGGTCTGTTTCACACCTCCTTCTTCCTATCAGGATAACAAAAGACGTTCGCTCAAATTCAGTTTGAAATCATCCCAATCCAATTAGAGCAGCAGCTGACGGAGATCCAAACATCCCACTGCAAGACGACAAAAAGCGCAAAAATAATTGCAGTGAAAAACATTTGATCTTATTATTCGGGAAACTAATCTGGATACATTTTGAGCAATAACATAACTTAGAATTATAGAAATGAGTCACGGTGATTGCCTGAAGATCTGCTGTCTTGAAATAATTATTATGTGTTTTGTTCCCGTCACCAGTTCGACGGGCGCTTTGCCTAAATTAGACTCTTTTAACCATGGGAGATAAGTGGGCCTTTGGAGATAACTTGAAACTGGCAGGCACAAACACAATAGTCAATTATAAATAATTGCGTGGGTGAAATTATGACGATCATTTTATGTTGCAAGTTGGGAACAGTTTAATAAGCGAGCATCAGATGTTTTGTTTTGTGTGTGGATTCCATTAAATATCCTTTATCAAACAGAACAGTAAAAGTCCATCCTTGATCAACAACCAGTGAAGCACAGATTTCAACTATCTACATATGGACATGACTTACTGGACTTTCACGACATCTTTGATGGTGACGAGCTAATCGTTTCTACTGGAACTGTGTGCAGCTTGCATAGTGGGCAGGTTTTGCTACTGTAGGTGTGAGGACCTGCTGGAGCTGCAGACAAGAAAGGCGTGCGCTGATGGAGAGGCTCTGGGAACTGGTGACAGTGGTGCATTACTGTACGCTGCTGCGGCTGAAATTCTCCCTTTCAGATGCAAATTCGTCATTCAGACTCGAGTACTTCGAGGGAGTGTGCCTCGATTAAACTATCAATATTAAATATTACAATTTTTGTCAATTTTTAAAGAGGCCTATTTTCTAATAATGCAGCTTTCAGGGCTCAGAATCAATATTTAACATAAAAAGTTAATTTTTCATTAACTTCAGCTTTGAAAGCCCCAGTGCATTATTAATATTAGTTAAAAGAGTGGTGAGAGAGGTGTCGATTCCATATGCATTTCATGTGGAGGTGAAAACTAGATGCTGTGAATCGGCTCCACCGCAGTTCCTTTGTCACAGGCAGCTCCTGGAATTTTTTCGTCAGAGGCGGTTTATTTTCCACCCTGCTGTGTCTGAAATCCATCACTGTCATTAGAGTTTCTCTTTATAACTTCTCCTCGGAGCAGTTTAGAAATCCCATTTCTGCTGTTCCTTTACTTTGTCCTCTCGTTGTGCAGCAATCTTATCGAGGGCCTCAGCTCCGCCACCTCCACCTTCTCCTCCACCCTTCTCCTTCTCCTTCTCCCTCTCATTGATGATCTCCACCAGCCTCTGAAACTTCTGGTTTAGCTCCTCCATTCCCCCGACCACTCGCCCGTCGTCCTTCTCTCCATCGCTCTCCAGTGAACTCAGAGACTCCGCCCTGGAGTCGCGGCCCTCAAACTCATAAGTCTGCAGTGAGTCATAAGGGGGCTGCGACAGGTCAAAGGTGACCTGATCTAGGCGGATGTTTAAAAGGTCTTTCATGCGGAGCGACTGAAGGTTCGTGGAGTCTGTTCGTGTCGGCTCCACCCAGCCGCCGCCGTCTCCAAGCACCCCTCCAGGTAGAGACAGCGAGGTGGGATCCTTTCTCTGGAGTGTGCACATGTTCAGTAGCGGCACTCCCGCTGCGTACAACCCCGCGCCGCTTGTTCCGTTCACGGCCGTCCCTCTGCTGTGTGGATTCAGCGAGCCCACGATGCTGTACGCGTCTCCCGCTGCGCAAACAGGACGGTTACTTTGACAGCCTTTTGAATAATTTTGCTCCGACACAGAGGGAATGGAGGAATCAGTGTCAATGTCATCTAAGGTGCAGCTGGTGGCTGTGGTGCTGATCTGCGTCTGCGCCGACCCCGGCCGCCCTTCTTGCTGCTTTGACACGGAGCTGCTGTGACTCTGGCATGAAAAATCATTCGGGTCACAATGTGGCAGATCTGCAACGCTGTCTGCTGCTGACACTGTTTCTGTGGCTGGCTTTATCTGTTAAACACACAATGGAGGGACAAATTACAGATGCAGCAGTGATAAGACTGTGGAGGCAACAAAAGCCTCTATAAGATTACATTTGCTATTTTTTTAGCACAAAAAACAGCTAATCATAATATTGAATCAACAATGACTGCAAATTTTGGAAGTTACCATGCCGTGAAATAAATGCTTTTTTCCACTTGTGTAAGTAAGACAAGTTTTAAATTGCATTGCTACTGTGTGCCTATTAAATATCTTTTAGTCGACCTTGATGAGTAAATGGATTTTAATTTTACACATAAACCTACATCAAATCCCACAAACAACTCTGATATGAAGGCATTCCTTGTCTTGAAAACAATGACATTTGTGTGCCGTCTGACGACCCTTTCGGATGGTAGGACTCTGACGTGGCTAACTTCTGTCCAGCCAATCACGGTTCAGCAGCATTTGACTCGGAATTACATGACAGATGGTGTTTCCACAGTGACAACGGATCAAATGTAATTAAATCAAACCCGTGAATTTCTGATGAATCATATCCAGCTTACTGAATCATATTGTATATTTAGTCTATATTTTAGAGGTATGAAGAAGAGAGGCATATTTATGAAGAAGAGAGGCATATTTATAATTTTCATCCTCCAATTGAATTGGAGTTCTTCAGTGTATTTTTTTTGCAGTGTATTCTGACCTTGCTGTGGTTTTGAGCATCCTTTGTTTCAGCTTCACTGCCTTCCTTTCTATTGGTCAGTATGTTCTTCGCCACCATGTGTTCCATGTACGGCCTCGCGCTCATCTGAGGAGCGCTCAGCAGGGGTTCAAAGCTGTTTTGGTTGGTGATGACAAGGGGGTTGCCAGCTTGGCCTCTGGTCACTCCCTGCGTCAGCTGCGTCAGCTGCAGACCTGCCTCCAAAGGCCCAGCTGGGTAATCTCTGAGAACAGGCAGCGTGTGGATGCCATAGCAGAAGCGACCATAGAGGGGGGCTGAGCCCGGTCGCTGCTGAGGGTCCAGGCTGGGGCGCAGGTTACGGCTCCAGCTGTATGTCCTGGCCCTTGTCGGATTCTGCTGGGTGTACCATCTGTGCCAAAAGATAAATGTCAGAGAAGCACACAACCCAAAATAAACAAGCACAAGCTACCAGGAGACACGCCTGACAATCTCATTCTTATCTGGAGGAACTCACATGCTTCTATTGTTGTGCATGTGCTGTATTCGGTGCATGCTCTGCAGCGCTGTGATGTCAAAGGCTGCGGTGTCCGCTTCCCCTCCCCCCTCATCATCATAGGATATGATGTTCTCTCTTACATCATCCTCCTCGAAGGGTGAGTGGGAGTCTCGCTTCTGATGGCGCAATGACAGTGAGAGTGCACACACCACTAAAGGGCAAAGAGGAGACAAGACCACACGATTTTCTACAATTTTTCGGGAGCAGCCTGCCACAAGTCAGAATTCCCCCGAGCCTTTTATTACTGCTATGGAAAAACCCTGACTGGCGGAGCCGTATTTAAATGGCCAGCAAATCATACAAAAAAACAAACTGATGTGTTTAGACTTGTTGAATTTGTCATTACTGTCCTTTTCTCTTGGAGGGGCTTAGGAAATGTAAATGCTCCCAAAGGAAACTTGCACACCTACCCAGTAGCGTTGTGACACAAGCCAGCATGGACAACAAGGTGACCAGGCTGAATATGAGGGATGTGGAGGGGGACGGCACTGGCAGACAGACCATGTGTTTCTCCCATCTCCTGTCCTTCTGCTTCCCCCTATCCTCTGTCTGCATACCCCCCCGCAGACAGGGGCAAATGGTCACAGTGACTGTGCCCGTGTTAGTTAGTCCTGAAGCCCCATCACGCAGCACAACTGGCACATAGAGGGTCAGTAAGGATGAAGAGAAGCTGGGGAGGGACTCCAAGGCTGACTGGAGCACCAGGCTGGCTGTCACACCTGATAACAAGGCAAACACACAAGTCAAACACGCTCACCGTGCAGCAGACACGCACCAGTCCCTGCTGGTGTATTTTAGGGCTGAAAAACAGAGGTAGTCAGAGTAACCTCCGCTCTCACGGACAGTGAGGTTGAGGGCAGAGCTCGACTCTGGAGGGATGCTGAAGTGGACCTGGTTTTCCTGCCCTCCCTGGTCTCTGTCGATGGCTCGCAGAACCTGGACTACCTGCAGCACACAACCCAGAACGTGACTCTTTATGTTGATATCATTTTTCTGAAAATAATATCGGCAAATCACTTGTGAAATTCTGATAACAACTGACTGATATTTGGGGTAATAATATTTTTGTCCATTATGCAGTGAATTTGTATTTTGTACGGAGTAACTTTCCTTCCTAATGACGTATCAAATCCAGAAGTATTAAATTAATTTACAGCAACATTAGACATAATACCTGACCAGGAGCACTGGAGTCACAAACAGATGTTGTGTACTGCCTGTCCAATTCTGGTGCATTGTCATTCTGGTCTAGTGTCTCTATGGCAACCACGACCCTTGACACAAGATTCGGATTGTCTGAAAGAGAAGGAACCCGACACTGATGGCGAAATGATCACTAATTTTCTACCATTACCACTTTGTACTCCCAGTCCCTAAAGGGGATCTTAGAGAAATATGATCGTGAGATGTGCCGCTCTCTGTGCCTGAGGGCAGAGGTGCAGACATACCCCTCTGTGCAGCGATGACTGTGATATTATGCCACTGTTCCTCCTCGCGGTCCAACTCCATCACCGTGCTGATAAAGCCTGTGTCAGAAGCGATGCGGAACAGAGCCTCTGGGTCTGACTGAGGATCGATGGAGTACCTGAGAGAAACAAAAGGGAATGAGCATACAGAGAAAAATGAATCTGGGGGGATTAAATCCACAATATTACCAACAAAAAAACATCTTGATGTCAGGCCGTTCTAGACACTGGGAAAACCGTTTAGTTTTATTTGTGGTAGTGACCGATGTGAAAGTGATTTAGTACCAGGGGTGGATCTGGACACTAAGGTCCACACACACTTTTATTGAAGCACTGGATATTTTTAGATTTTTTTGGTTTGTTTTGTGTTTGGTATGAGTTAAATCATCCAAATTTCTACATTTCACAAATGGTCAACATCAAATACAGTGATATTAATATCTTGCATCACATCTTCCAGCTTGATCTACATAATTATGTATGCAAACATCATAATCACAGTTCAAAACTTATTTAAATTAGGAAGTAAACAGCAATGAAAAGAGGAAGAAAAAAACAAGAATGACTAGTTCTGTTAAGGCCACCTGATGTTGCTGCTTTGTCCTGTGTCGGGGTCCACTGCGTAGACACGTCCAACCGAGCAAACAGGCGGGCAGTTCTCAGACACGTCCAGATGGTAGCGAACCTGGGAAAACTGCGGAGGCTCATCAGCATTAAGGACCATGACTCGCACTGTTGCCTGGTCCTTAAAAGGACCTTTCTTTAGATAGCGGGGATCCACTATAGGGTTGGACACTTCCACAGAGAAAGTGTATGAATTGCAGGCCTCATAATCCAGCAGCTGTGGAATGGAGGATAAAGCATCTTCAATCTCCAGAATCCACTACTTAAAAGCTCTTATAAAATTGGCAATTCTTTCCACATAGAGTAGAATTAAAGTAGCCTTCCCAGACTTTATTTAATTTTTCTATACAACGTGTGCTTTTGAGGGTCTTTTGAAAAACGTTGATTAATATAATATGTAATAACAGTTAAATCAATAAAGGTTCAGCACTGGCTACCTTCAGCAAGTCCTTCTCATTCGAAATTAGGTACATTTTTTTTTTCAAACCCCAGCTCATTAACACACACATTCACAGTTAGTCATTAATTGCTCAAGCAGAACCTTGGGAGCTAGAACCTGTTGACAACCAAATGCATGTTGAAACGAGAAACACTGAAACATTTCATAGGCCAATTTACCATATATTTGCAAAACAAGGGCAAATTAGTGAATTGCCTGGCATTTCAGATCTCTTCAAATGGGTAATTAATCACCTTGCTCAGGACGATGACAGCCTCTTTGTCTTTTTTGGTAAGGTTGAATATTTCAGCCTCCTCGCTGTCCGTGATTGTGAACTCCAACAGTGCATTTTCTCCCAGATCGGGATCAGAGGCAGTGAGTCGGCCGACCTCCACACCAGGTGCTGCAAGCTCTGATACAGAAAATGACCACGCACCTGCAGGGAAGGAAGCACTACATATGCTTTAATGATTCTGAGCAATGTGGAAAAAATACTCACAGCAGGAAGGTTGTGTGCTTCCCTTTTTTTTTGTTGTTGTTAAACTCTGCTTCTATTGACTTCTTGTTTGTTTACCACAATAAAAGGACTAAGTTAGATCTTCTTTATCTTTATCCACTCATCATGCACCCATATTTATGTGCATTAAAAGGATAGTTGTGGACATGGCATCAGTCCATCACAGGACATCACTTACGCAGTTTAGTTTCCCTTCAGCCTATCATGCATGTTTGCTTTCTGCAAGGGGAAACTGGTGTGCCAGCAGAACCCCCCCCCCCAAAATATGCAAAATAAGAAGATCCTGAGCCCACAGTCAAACCCAGAGCCTTTTTTATTTGAGGCAACAATGCTAACCAGTGCAGCAACAGAACACAATACTCATGAACTGTAGCATCAATGTAGGGATCCATGCTGCGGTACATTAACTCACCCATTTGCTTGTTTATTTATATTTTTGGTTTTTACAGACCAAATCTTTTCATATTTGGATGCAAGGAACACCACTGGTTCTATTCAGAGGCACATGTGCATATTTCACCTCAGCATTTAGTCTGAAATCCTAAGTGTTTGTTTCGACAAAGCTTTCAAAGCCTAAGAAAACATTCATTTCCATTTGAACAGAAAAGATGTTTGCTGCCTCAGCTCCGTTTTTCTAATGAACTAATCACCATGCTGTGATGGAAAACAGTTAAGTCATTTGTAATTTCTCCTGGGAATGTCCGGGACAAACCAGATTGTGATACCACAAACACACGCTCATTCATGATAAAGCTATTCGCTCAATAAAATGAAAATCTTCAATCCAAAAGAATAGTTCAGGCTCTTCTACCCCTATTAATTTTGACAATGTGCAATAACATGCAGAAGCCTATTCAAAGCAGTGCTACCTTGCTAAATATCAATCATTCAGTGCCCCCAATTACACACCTCATTTAATGACATAAACTTTCACAGTTCATTTTCTTCAACTGTGTCAGAAACAAAATAAATATGGCAGTGAGAGGTGGTGAGGATGGAGAGATAAAGTCAGATACCAGAAAATAAATAACACACTGTTGGCATTTGGAAATATGAAATTGTGCCTATAAAGCCCTGCGTTGCAGCACAATATATCAACCAGACGAAGGAGGTCTTTAAACATTAAGATGAATGGCAGTAAGAGACTCAGAAAAAGGAAGCGGGAAAGGCAGAGTGAACAGGGGAGAAGGCCTATATAGAGAAATGCAGGGTACGTCTCAAAGTCTTAGAAGCATTCTGCAGTGATTTTACTCTCTATTGAAGCAGAAAGGACTGAATTTTAAGATGAAATATTAATAGCACAGAACAGGGGAAAGCTTGGATAAGAAAACGCAAACATGATCTTTCACTCTTCTGTATCGAGGCACAGTCCATTTGAGTCTCAGGTAATGGGAGTCTTTTACCAGCGTTAGTGTCACTCATCTCGGCAAAGGTTAAAAACAATTATTAGGATGAATGCCTTAAAGAAGAATGCCATAATACGCTGACAAGCTACTTTAGATCTTATACATATCTTATCTCTCACCTGTCTACATTCCACAAATATCAAACTGCCGTCAGAAATGCCATTACCAGATGTTCATTCATTTAAATCACATGCAACAGCTGCAGAGACTGTGACGTGATAACAGCAGCACTTACTCCTTCTGAAGTGAGGGGGGTTGTCGTTGACATCAGTCAATTTCACAGTGACTGTTGTCGTCCCCGATAATCCGCCCAGATGCCCTCCCATGTCTTTGGCCTGGAGAACCACCAGATATTCATCCCGACTCTCCCGGTCCATGTCAGGTACCGCCGTGCGTAGGATGCCTGGTAGGAGGAGGACCGAGTGTCATGGAAGGA
>BJFM01003175.1:67299-85877 GCA_016586285.1 Arothron firmamentum | reverse complement strand
CTCTCTCTCTCGCACGCGCTGTTTTTTCTTAGTTTGAATAAAAGAGCTCTATTGGTATGTTTACAATAATTAGGATTAATATACTTACATATGTGTAACTACTTTTGACACAGATTACAGTTATTAAAAATGCAAACCAATTTTTTTGTTACATTATTAAGATGAAAAGTGTACTATAATACGCAGCGATGTAACTGAGGACATTAAAGTACGATTCATTAACTTAAGCATTTACATTTAATGATACTGAACTACAAACGTGCGTTTAACTACCATTTTAGAGTTTAGGTTTTTAATTGACTGATATGCACCATTAGTTACTAGTATGCAGATATTCTATATACTTTATGTTCTGTTTATTTTCTGCTCAGAGACAACGCAGATTTTTATATCTTTAAAGACATTTAAGCAAAATGCGTTTTAAAATTTTTGAAAGACAAATATGGCGATGATCTGAATTGAAGGGAACTAGGATGTTTTAGAATATCTTTTTTAAAATAATGATAATATTATCCATACTCCACTTTTAAAGAAATATAAAGACATGTTTCAATTTTAAAAAAAGAATGGCGTGGAATGTGCAGAGAGCATCAGTGTCTGCCACCTTCTGATCTGAAAATCCTGAAAGCTCCTCAGCAAAAATCCTGCAGGGTTGCTAAAGCAGCATCTTTCTCTTAAAGCAGCAAGCATTCCAGTACAGTCCACACACATTAGAAGCCAGAGAAAATAATTCAGCATTTGTCTGGATGAGTAGTTTAAGTTCTGAACATGGGGTTTGTTATACTATGTTAGAAGTTTTACCAACTTTAATGAGTAATTTCAACGTTGACAGTTTTAAGAAATTGAATGTAAATGTTGACCCTTATATTCCAGACTTCAAGGGAGGAAGTTGCACTGAAAAGCTCTTTTTGACAATGTATGGAGCAACTGAAAATAGTTCCACTCCTATGTCATGAAATGTTTTTATTTCTCACTTAAAAAAAGAACCTTTTAGTTAGACATAAGTGAGTTTGATTATTTCATGGAATGTTTCAGCACTGAGGCAGAACCTTTGAGCCTTTGAAGTGAACGTTTAGTGGAGTCTTGATGTTCAGTCTCGTCTCCTGAGTAAGAAACAAAGATCCTCAACTCAAGTGGTAGTGAAACAACTGATTAGACAGCAAATTCGCAACCATCAGGTCACGTCTCAGATCACAGTGTATCTATATGGGAAGGATGTACTGATACATAAAAGAAACAGTGGGGAAAAGATCAAATACAACTTTCTTCTGACTGTGAGGATTTTTCTGTATTTTTTTGGTTGTTTGAGTCAACTGCAAAGCATTTGTCAAAAATTGGGGAAAAGAACAAATGAATTGCTTACAAGGCAGTAAGTCCAGTGGAGCTTGTTCTGCAGTCTGCAAGCAGCAAACTGTCAAATCTAAACAAAAAGCTTTAAAGCGGGCAAGTGAAGAGAACCCTTGCAACCACAGGCACGCTAACTTCTCACTATCTTCAGATCGCAGTGAATTTCCTGATCAATCCTGCTCTCCAAACCCACTCTTTTTTTTTCACAGCAAGTTGCCAGAACAGCCTCACTCAATAATTCGATCAATAATTAATTTTAAATGACAGTAATTATAGATGAGGTTGCTGAAGGATAGAAGCTTTCGCCTCCAACAGAGGACTCAACGCTATGATTTTACACTGAAGATCTGCTGAGCACCAACGGTTGTCTCTGGTGGACAGTAGGTAGACTCCTGCATCCATATAATAATGCTACAGTCATCTTCATCAGAATCCTCACTCATTCTTAACTTATTTACAGATCTATCCTAAAGTTTCAGCTGTTTTTGATTTATATTTTATTTTACCTCCAACTTAAATCTCATTTGTAGTAAAGAATAGGGTGAATCTCTGAAAATACTTTTAAATTAAAAAAAAAATCCATTTGTTTCATTTTGTTGACAGCCACCATAGACCCTCTGACACTCTTGAAAAGGGATGGAATTAAATCTTCCGATACCTCTTACATCTATTTATAATCTTAATCTCAACAAAATGTTTTTCTTCTTCCGAGTATATTTTTCTCAGAGCAAATACATCACTGTGCTTACTGTTTATTGTAGCATCTCAGTTAGCTTCTTTCTTTTTTAACACAGTCACACTTTGGCTGCAGGATTTTCTTCTACTTGTTTCTTTTACATCTGAAAACCTATGTGCAACATGGTTTTAAAAGCCTCTCAGACATGTTTAGTTTAATAATTAAGGTGTATAAAGCGTCAAAGTTTGTTTCAGACGGCTAGCCAACAGTGTGTGCTCAGAATACATTTTTAGCATCAGGTCAAACAAAATGGCAGCCTTTATTAGTTGGAGAGATGCACATAAAGAAATCATTCAAGGGATTTCCTAGTGTACAGCCATTTCTCCTATTCATTAATTTTGCATCTGCAGCAATGACAGCATTGTGTCTCTTCACAGCATTCTCTGATGTTTCTGTTTTTATCCCATTCTGTCTTTTGTTTGTTTCGAGCCTTCACTCAGACTCCTCTCCCTCTCCAGTCTTTCCTTTTCCCTGTAATACTCCTCCTTTAAGTCCTCTCTTCTCCTGCGAGTCCATCCGTTTGAAGAGATGAGATAAATGTCCACAGAGTTCCCTGAGTATGCGTCCCTGTGTGTGGCTCGGAAAACAGCCTCTCTGGCCACCGACGTGGCCTCCTCCACTGACAGGTTCCATTCCACCCCTTGGTCTAAAATGGAGTAGGCATAGGGTGATCCTGAGCCAACAGAGAAGAGTGTTCCCGGCAGACGAGTGCCATCACTGCACACGTAGTAGAGACTGGGTCCAGAGAAACTCCTTTTCACACCAGCAGAGCACTTTTCGTCACTAGTCCCGAGACTGCCACCGGCAGACGTTCTGAAATGTGACGCCTCAGTCTTTATTGATCCTAAATGCCCACTTGTGTTAGTCTTTTCACTTCTGTCTCCATCTCTTCCATCCCACCCACACAGCGTGGCGGCCACACACAGTTCAGTTCCTTTAAATGGATGCAGCATATGTGAAAGCAACTTTGCTGCTCCTCTTGTAGACAGCCGTCGGCCATGGCGGAGTTGGTAAAGCCGTAGTTCTCGAGCCAGAATCCTCTTCCAGAGGACACAGTCAGCTGAAGTCCCTGATGTGGTACCCACCAAGTGACTGTGAATGGGCACTATCTTCTCCGAGGCTGGGCACGCCACGAGCCCAGAGCAGCTTGATCGAGTGTCTGCAGCGGCCAGCACGCCACCCTGAAATATGAAAGCCAGGGTGGTTGTCCCGTGAGACATGGGAAAAGGCAGCGGAACAGATGGAGAGGAGGCCAGAGGAAGAGCACTGGGCAGCGAGAGGAATGGTGTGATGGAGTCAAGAGATGAACTCATGCTGGGGCTCTGGACTGAGCGGATTTGCCCAAACTCTAGTGGATTTTTACCCAAGTAATCTGGAACAGGCGTATAAAAATCAAACAGGCTGGCACTATTGCTAAAGGGTGAACCTATAGCTTCCTGACAACCATGCCTTTTTCCTAAAGACACCAATAAACTGTCACTAGTGTCCAAAAAGTTCTGTAAATGGCAAAAATCCTGTAAAGCCATTGAAATAAATTAATCTGTTTCTCCTTTTGCTTCTGCCCTGTAGAAAACTCGTGTCTGGAGGTGTTTGCAACCGATATCAGCAACTGCAGCTTTTATAGACAAGAGGAGAATGCATGTGCATGTGGTAACAGAAAAAGAGCTTACCACGTTGTCATCATTTTCCGATCCATCATTCCTTTTCCTTTAAAGCATCAACAGTCGCCCATGGGTAATTAATTTTGGTTGCGATATCAGGTTGTTTCTTAGATCAGATTTCTTCAAAGGCTTGCGTGGGAGGAGGCCATGGAGGACGCCGGGTGATGGCAAGGCCCAGGCTCGAGCACATCAAATTAAGTTAGACTGTGAGCTTTGATGCATTGCTTTCTTGAAAAGTTTCCTATTAGATGCAAGAATAATGTGGCTTAGGCAACTTCTTTTTCCCCCACACACAAGAGAGTCATAGAAGTCGAGCCCATGAGGTGCTGTGGCTCTTTAAACCAAGAGTATGCAAACTGCTGAACTTGCAAGACAAGAATGTCAGGTAAATCAGCATAGCACAAGGGTGTATGCCCTCAACAGCCTGATGGAAACACACGGCTTCTAAACACACGTTTTGAGTAGTACGGGATTTTTTTAAGCAACAAAGTTTACTCACTGTTAATTTCAACAGGTCAACATGAACTTACTCCACATGTTTTCAGGCTATGTCTTCACTGGTGCTTTCGTTATGGTAAGAAGATCTGCTATATTTAATTTTAATAAAGTATTTATCATGCGTTTGGTGTGAAAGGCAAATTCCACAGAGATGCAATTACAGAATGGCCTCAGATGTTTTTTTTGGAAACAATAGACAGAATGTTAAACTTTCCTATGCCAGATGGCCAGAAACACATCAGCGTTAATACACACCGCCTCCCAATTACTAAAGGAAAGCTGTTTGCTGATATGTAGATGTTAAAGTAGGCAGAACAAGAAAAAGCTAAGAATTTATCAACGGGTCTATAATTAATTTCACTAATGCTCATCTTTTAGCCTCAGCTTTGTTGTTTTTTTTTTACTTCAAAAAAACAAGTTTGGTAACAGACTAGACACAAATTCCTCCTCGAAGCTTTCTGCATAGACACAAACACAGCGGATGTACTTTGAGCCCGTTTTTAATTGTCAGCTAGGGGCATTCTGCTCTAATAAAATGTCAACCTGCATCCAGACCTGTGGGGAAACAACCATACTATCAGTTGATTTATTACCTCAGTAAACTGGTGTAATTAGTTTATAGCGCCAGCCATGAGTTTAATTTATTCTATAGTGGCACATTATGTCCATTCTGTAAATTAATATGCAATTTCTAACAAGCTATGCTGTAATTCCAAACTGTGATTGATTGAAAATGCCGAACTACAAACTGCACACACAATGATTCCTCACAAGCGGAACAACCTAGTTAAAAGAATGAACCACTGAGGGGCTCACCAAAAAATGGCCAACAAATGCCTGTTTTATCGTGTTACAGTAAAATCAACAAGCGTCTAATTAAAGATGCTAATCAATGGGAAAATGAATCTTTATTCATGGCTACATGCAGTATACTGGACCTTTTCATGTTGCAGCCAGTCTCCTCCAGAAGCCCCGCAGCTGAATCCATGGTCCATAAGTCAGTGTCAGCCTATTTGTCTGCCTAGTGTGATTCACTCACTAGATGTGGATTCTATTTTTTTCCCGTGGAGTTTTTAAATTTTCCTGCTTACTCCCTTAGAGTGTGTATGTGTAATTGCCTAGACTCTGACATCAGTCCATTTGTCATTCTAACTCTCCATTTCTATGTTTGTGAGCTAGTACAACCTGCGATTTCAGAGCTTTCTTTTTGAAATAGCGGGTTCATTTACTTCATGTCATGCGTTAAACCAACAAACTAATTCTAATGTCACTTGTAATTGATGCTGTAGTGGTTTAAAACCTACCCTGGGGGGGAGAAATAAGCAAAAGGTAGTAATCACTCTTAGATCCTCCTGGGGGGAGGGAAGGGTTAATTCTGGTCACCATAGAATATTTCTACTGTGAGAAAAGTGCTCAACATTTATTATCCTTAATAATATAAGATAATGAGTTCATAGTTGCTGGCCTGCAAAAAACAAACAAACAAAAAAAAAACAACCAAAAAACCTTAAATGTGCTTTTAGCCCTGGTAACTTATCCATGTCTGAAATGTTAAAATAAATCTGTTTACTTAACTTTCATTGAATTTCATATATGTATCTTTCACCCAGGGGCTCTGTGTCTTTCAACAAACCATTTCATCTGCCTCGTCCCAGACCGGAGAACGCATGCCTGATAATCATATAGGGTTTGAATCAGTTCCTGACAGAGTGGGAGATGGCTCATTGGTCCGTCTTCGCTATCGGTGCTCCAGGCCATGTCGACTGCTACTGGAGGTGGTGGTGGTGTCCACATTAAGGAAGACAGATTTAGTGGTGTTCAGGAGGAAATGGGTGTGCAGCATAGCCCGAGTCTACAGGGTCCAGCAGGTACGGCTCAGATGGCCCCTGCCTATTTTGTATCAAAACAGCTTTATCAGAAGGAGCATTTTGGATGCCCGCAATGTGACAGTTCGTGCTTGGTTAGCCCACCGTAATGAATCTGGGACGTACCATAAGTCCTTGTGGAGGATTTGCAGAGTTCTGCAGCTAAAATCATTATCCCAGCATTCAGCTAAACGCTTCGGTGTGTGCCTGTCATGGCCAGCTCAGCTGAAGTGGAACATGACCAGAAACACAATTCTTCACTGTCCACATGAGTCCGGTCAGATCATTAATCACACCATTTCATATGAAATCTAATCATCATTAGCAAAGCATTCTAACATTTTAACATTTTGTTGCTTTTTCACCTGTGTACAGGCATGGTTGATCTGCTGAAATTCCCACTGGCAAGCAGCGCTGAGAACTTCGGAGTGGTCCGCAGATTCCAGCCTTTTATTGACAGAAATCTGGAGAGAGCGCGTATTCGTGCTGTGATGCGACCCAGGTCGGTTTAATACATTTATCCATATTCTAGTTACTGTTAACAAGAGCTTATTCTGGATACAACATGAACACACAGAACAGGCAAGTGTAACACACAATTTATGTGCTCAAAAAGTGTTTGTGTGCTCAAAAAGGTTTTAGGATGTATAAAAGGCTGATTTTGAACCTTCAAGTCTTTATGCCATATATTCCATTTATATGGTGGCATTATACAAAAACTATTTCCTACTATTTTAGGTAAAGATGTGTTTAATTTCTTTATTCTATATTTACCCTCTCTTCAACTAGGCCTTTAAGCTCAGGGTTATGCATAAAATAACAGAGTGGAGGCATCTTCTGGAGACAATCTAGCAAAATATGTTTTGTGTCTTAGCATGAACACCAGAGACATGCACAGAACAAACAGGTGGGAGTAACAGAGTATTAAAACAGAAGTGTCCCTCCGGGAACAGTCCCTCCAGTAGTAGAGCACCCACGTGTGTCTCATTTCAAGAGAGGGGGCGCTGACCCGACCGGGTGACCCCGAAATGCAGCCGAGGCAGCCCATGATTTACCCATTTAGGTATGCGATGGCTTGTGGAATAAATGAAATAATCTATTTTTGATGAAAAGAGTAGAGCCTGGGCAACCCTGTTGTATTATAGATACCAAAGAGAGCATTTTTATTTTTTATTATTTATGGAATGGGATGTTGTTTTTTTTTAGGGCTTTCTCTGAATTCATTGACCTTGTCAATTTGCTATTGGTTACATGCCACTTGATCACCAGTTTGAACCTTTTTGGAACCCTTGTTTTAAGAGAAAATTGATTACAAAGCAGTCCACCTTGTCCCAGATGTACAGTAGAGAATATCGGGGCTCTGTGCTGCTGTTAGCAGGCCACAGGTGATGATGTGACAGTGATTATTTCCCTCTCAGTGCGAGCGGCTGAGATAACACCACTCTTTTGCTTTTACTTCACCATCATTTACAAGCTTCCCAACGCATCTTCACCTGAGCACATAAGCTTTCTATTTACAGTCAGCGACAGACGCCCCGATCAGTCATTTGTAACGGATAGAGCTGTGATTTAAATTCAACCGCACGCCTCACCAGCTAAAGGAATGATTTATCAACTGTTGTTTTGTTGCTCGGCTTTCAGCGTCGCGTTATCTGTGTGGATCTACCTGCTGAAATGGTGTCACAAGGAACACTGCGGGATCATCCATCATCTCGATAGGAACAATTCATACGAGTCTGTCGTGATACATCTTACAGACGCAGGTGGGTCACAGCAGCTTGGGTGCGACACCTGATGCCAGCAGAGGGGATTAGATTGCGGCATCATGAGACGATTGCCAGCGATGATGTGTGTTTTGCGAGACAGCAGAACAGACTGTGTTATGTATTAGTAAAGAGAGTTGCATCTGATGTTGTGAAATATACAAGTGTGATATCCCCCATGTAGGGGACGTCATAATTCAGGCGCGCCTGACGAGAGGAGAAGATGAAGCTTTCCGAACCAGTCTCCTCTTACCCCTAAGGAAATGGATTCGATTAGACTGTTACATACAGGACTCAAAGGTACAGAATTCTGCCTGTTCCCCTGGGTGGCAGCATGCAGAATTGGAAAAAAATGTAACATATTACAGTCCTTTTGTCTTGTGAGTTTGCTCCAGTGCCCTTGCTTTGCAAGGTTTGAGGTTTCTGCTGCAACAGCTGTAAGATCCAAAAAAAGGGTCCAGCTGGCAAATGCAGCCTGCACAGCAATTTGGAGCTGTTTGCAGCTGAGTGCTTTTTATATGTGTGCATCTATCACGGCTCATGCATTATTACGTGTATGTCTTACTCTCAGGTGCTCCTGGATATAACGTGGGACAGTGACATCTACAAATACGCATATATGTACGGTATAGATTTTTTTTTTTCTTATTGCACTTTCTCTGAACAAAAGTCAGTGAAAACATGGAACACCTCTTAGTCTCTAACTGCAAAGAAATGGTGATAAATGATGCAGGTGAAGTGATCATGAAGTCTGTTGTTTTGAATTTCACAGATTCCAGGACAGCATCCGTCATGATGACACTGATGGGTACTTCGTGATTGGAGGAAGCAAGTACATACCAGGCATCCTTGGATATTTTGGTCCTACCAAATACTATCGGTTTGGAATTAAAGAGGTATCAAATATTTCTGAACTTCATGATTTAGTTGTTTAGATTTTTTTTTGGTTGGAATTCACTGACTGGACTGTCATAGGTACAAAACCCCATGCCGTCTTTACACAAACTGGATCAGACTCATCAGGAGTGTCAGGAAATGGAGGAGTTTATGGCTGCTTTCCTTCAACAAGCAACAGAGAGTTACCGCCAGTCACAGAACAAAGAAGGTGGAAAAACAATAAATGGGCGTGGCAGCCATTTTGTTGCGTTTGGTCTAATAGTTCCATTAGAAGGGCCTTGTTGCTAAACAGGTTTTACACTTAACTCTTTCAGCTGTCAGTGTAACTCGATTCATCAAACTGTGGACTCAGTTTGGAAAGAAAGTCAGCCCACAAAACTGGACCTGGGAAAAGCATCTTCAGTTCAGAACCCTTTATAATGTCTTGCAAACACAACAGGAGGGGATCAAAACAGGTGCCACTGTGTGTGGAGCATATTGTTCACACTATCTGTGTAAATCCTATCTGTGTTTACAGACATTCACCCTTCTGTCTTATACCTGCAGGGGCTTTGAGAAAGAAGGAGCTCAGACAGATATTGTTTGAGCAGGCTGTTGATACGATCTTCACTGTGGATCAGGTAGAAAATAAGATCTCTTCCAGATCCAAGGCTCTACTGCAGGCTTCCTCCTGCTTTGGGAATCACCAAGCATCCCTCTTTTTGGCAACTATCCATTTCTCCGGTCTGAGACAGGAAGTTGACCAAGAACAGGTATATTCAGCACCTTTTTTCACATGTATGCTTTAATATCAAACACTTGTGTGTACTGTATGTTTCAGGGTCATGTCTACAGTTTGATTGGTGCAGCGGGTGACAACCGCTTTGCCCTCATGCATGCAGGGTACAAGCACACACAAGGAATTGATGGCTTTCCAAAAGATTTGGACATGGCTTATAGCTACTATTCCAACGCTGGGGCACAAAGCAGTACTGACAGTTTCAGGTTACAGGAAAAGATGGTATGTTACTAATATACCTACGTGTGTTATTATTATCAAAGGATGATGTCTGGGACTTATTCCTGAGTATGTAGATGCCTAGCCCTGACCTAACCCTAACTCTAACCCTCACCCAAAAACAGCCCTTTGAACCACCCAGAATATCTTATCTTTACAAAAATGTATTCACTTTGAAATGAAAAAGTGTCACAAAACTTAATGTCTGGAAAAATTAATTATTTGAATTATTGGTTGATATTATTAAATAGGACTTCACCAATAAGCAGTAGGAAGTAAGAAACCTCTATCCCTGTTTATTCCTGTTATATTTACAGAAGCTGCATCCCTTCAGGGAGGCTTTGTGAAAACACTGAAGGAATATATTGTGGTCTGTAGCTTAAACAAGCAGCAACAACACAAAGAAAGCAGTTGTTGTGCGTTTCATTTGTGAAACGTTAAACTCTATTCTAAGAAAAAAAAAAATCAATCTCGTTCCAGTCCAGGAGGCAGCTAATTAATGCCCTGATAACCTATTTTCCCAATCAATTCCTTGTAAGACTGTATGCAGCAGAGTCCCAGATAACGACAAAATGCCCTGCCAAAATTAAAGCTGTTGTTGTTCTGCTGTGCTGTTTTGCTCATTTGCGTACTATAATGATTGCAGATTGCAGAGCGGAGATGGAAAGCACATGTCATATATATGCAGTCATGTTTTATCAATACAGAAGATCTGTTGACTGTTGTTTTTCTGTCAGTCGATTCTCATCCAACCACATGCCTGTATGCAACAATAGCTGGCGCTGATCAAAGCAACACTGGCTCGAACAAATTACAGTGTCTCTGATAACACTCGGCATTAGTGCACCAATTCTGCGCATATCTCAACACGATGGGTCTGCACCAAAAGAATCCTGCTAAAAGGGTCGACCTACTATTATACATGGTGCCCACAGAAATCTTTTCATGTATTGTCACACAAAATATGGACAAATTTGTCTCTGAGCTATTCATCAGGAACAATCTTACAGCAAACACTCGAGTAGGATTCTTCCACCTTCATTGATGCAGTACCCCAAAATGACTAACAGAGACCAGAAGGAGGACATGAAGCTTTTTTGAAGTATGCTGCAAGCATAACTTGTAAAATAAGTTTGAAACGTTATCATTTGGACACATATGTGATTTTAATGCTTTGTATTGTGTGTTTTTTTTATGAAACGCTTGAAATATGTTCTTTGTGCAGCAGCATAAACTTGAACACATCTATCTAAGCGATGAAGATCTGAACAGCCTCAATCACATGACAAATGATCTCTTTGAGTATCTGAAATTCCAAGCACAGCGTGGAGACATTGAGTCTCAGGCAAGTTCGAGTCAGTGTTATGTTCATGTTACAGCTGTCAGAGCAGGTAAATAACATCCTTTTTATCTAGAAACATCTGGCAACATTGCTCTACTGGGGTCAGCATGGGGTCTCTAAAGACACAGCCGGTGCACTGAGGTGGTTTGAAGAAATCGCTCTGCAGATGAAGGATGCTTCAACAGTGTATGACTACGCCGTCTTACTGATGAAGGTGCCGTGAGGAATAAAACCTCAACTTATATCACAGTGGAATTGCACTCTGGATGTGTTGTCTGTGTTTTGACAGTTATTGACTGACTGACTGATGCTGATTTCTTAAGGGTCTAGGGGTGAAACGGAACTACACCCGAGGTCTGCAGCTAATGGAGAAAGCTGCAGAAATGGTGACTGTGTGTGTGTGTGTCTGTCTGTCTGTGTGTGTGTGTGTAACCCTTGTAATCATTTCAGTGTGTACAACATGTGCCTTTTTTTTTTTTTAAACCGTGTCTGTTGCTTTGCTTTAGGGCTCAATTAATGCCTTGAATGGGTTGGGCTGGTACCATGGGATTATACGGAAAGACCATGAAACTGCAGTGAAATACTTTGAACAAGCGGCCCTAAACGGGAGCAGTGATGGCATGTTTAACCTGGGAATTTATCATCTCAATGAAAAAAATCCCAATAGCCCTTTTAGAAATGAGGTCTGCCTCCCTCACATGTCGCCACGCATCTATTCAGCGACCAATCAGGTGCAATCAATGAGCCCATATATTTCCTTTATGATCCACAGACGGCTGCGTTCGAACGGTTCCTGAACGCATCACAACATGGTCACGTAGGTGCGTCGGTGGAGGTGGCGTGGTACCTTTCCACAGGAAACCTAGAAGGCGTGTCTCAGGATGTGGAGAGAGCGGTCATGTAAGCGGCTTTCATTAACTCAGTGACGATGGATTTATTCTGGCTTGTTGCATTCTTGCCTGCAGTGGGAGGCATCTAATCTCAGTAACTGTGGCTCATTTAATGGCACAAGCCAATATTTGCATATTTAAAATATGACTGTGTTATTGTCTGAGACAGAGACTTTTAGCTCTGCATTGTTCGTCGGATAGTTAATGAAATTACAGAACCTCCCACTTGCTTTTGTGTAGATTTCATCATTGAAATCTTCTTCTATAATTTTCTCTTTATGTTCTGGAATTCTTTCCTGTTGTTGTAGAATCTTAAAACGTCTCTGTGAGCTGAATGGACATCTTGGATTTATGGTCAAAGAGGCTCTTAATGCTTACCTCCAGGGCTCTTGGTAGGGACATTCATTTTAATTACTTTTCAATTGCCCAAGCTCCTTTATTTTTTCCTGCTCTTTGCTACCATCTCTGTCCATTCACACATAAATTATGGTGTTTTTGCACAGGGAGCGGGCATTAGTGAAGTATGCCTTGGCAGCTGAAAGCGGACTGAATTTGGCCCAGATTAATGTAGCACATTTATGTGAGGTAAATGGATGTGGTTAACCCTCAACCAGGAAAATCTTTCAGTTGGATTTGTCAGAATAAGTGGAAACAATTTTCTGCTTCTGGAGCCAACTGAACTCTGTAATTCCTATCATGTACTGAAAGATGGAAGCGCAAACCAGGAGGTAGCTGGTAACCTTCAGCACTGTTCTGCTTTCTCTATCACCACTGCAGGAAGTGAACATTAGTCAGGATTGTCAGCAGAGATACCATAACCACTCGATATTAAACTATGATCCTCATCCATCTGGTGAGTTCCTCCTGTTTCATTTTGCTTTAACCTCTCTCTTTGCTGTCTGGTCGATCAGCAGAAAGTATTTATCTTCCTCCGTAGCGCTGCTGAAAATGGGTGACTACTACCGTGACTTATCCACCAGGACAGGAGAAGACTCATTATCCCTGGCTGGCCAGGCCATATTGATGTATAGCAGAGCGGCTCTAGCAGGCAGCCCTCAGGTGACAGATTTACTCCAGCTCTAATCTCATCACCCTATGATAAACTTAATTAAGCTTCTACAGACTGAGGCCCGCTGCAATAAAACACAACAAACAGCGTTAGGCAGTGTTATTATGTGGAGACATTGGCTGTGTGTAACGTGCTGTGATTTTATTTTGCCACGGACCCGCAGGGTATGTACAACGTGGTCGATCTGGTGGAGCGAGGGCACGTTCTTCCGCTGAGCATCTGCAGCTGGTTTAATGTGTCACATCTGGATAATCAGGAAGTTGCAATGGAGAAGATCTTAAAAAGGTGCTCTTTACATCCCCACAAGAAAAATATGATAGTAGTAGTATAAAATAAATGTTTTTAACTGCATAAATGATGACAGCCTAACAGGTCCAGTGTAATCTGATCAGGGATTTCCATATATTCCATAACTAAATTATCCCAATTATGCACATAAATACAGAGTTAATACAGAACACATTCAACATATGAAGCAAACATTTAAAATATGCTTCGCATCTCTCTGCAAAGCCTGCTGAATTTGTATTTGCAGCAATGGGTACAGTTAGGCTAAAATAAGCAATGGAGAACCTGCAATGCACAAGTCTTGATAACTCTTTGGTTGGCTGTTATTACTATTTATTATATCACATACTTCTGTTCTTTCAGATGTGTGGAAGCTGAGGACGAGCAACTAATAACTCCCTGCTTTGTATCTCTGCTCGGGGTTCAGATGAGAAAAGCCTTGAGGAGAATGACACAGCAGAGTGCACAGCTCGTCTTGGTAAGCACACGGCTTAAGAAAGGAAATGTGGCTGTGCTCCTATAGTCCTTAGAAACCAGAGCTAAATTCAATAATTGAAATGTGCGAAAGTGCAAGTGTGACGGTAATCATGAATAAGCCATTATAGACGCTATAGGATACTACACTGAGGAAAAAGAGCCTGATTTATTCAACTCATTTTCATTCTCCCGCAGGCATACGCAGCTCTTCTTTCTGTGGTTGTAATTAGTGTTACCATTCCTTTACAAAACTGTCTCGGTAAGTCTGTTGCAGGAATTTACCACTAGATGGTGAAATCACCTCACATATCAGCTCACTTTTTCACACTTGCCTCAGATCTGTGTACTCGCATGTTTCTCCATGAGACGGGTCTTTTTATTGTCCCCATCCTGCGTTTGCTGCAGAGCGAGCTGTTAGAGAGACGGCCAGGACATCAGCCAACACTGAAGATGGCTTCAGCTTGAGCAGGGAGCAGGATGGCACCATGGGAGGAGGCTACAGACCACTGAGGTGTCGTTGGGTTAGCAACCTGAGCGAGGCGCAGAGGCTTCAGCGGACAGGAGAGGTGGCTGTGACTCTGTGCGGTGTGTGCCTGTGTGCTTTCTGGACCGCACTCCTCTATCAGCTCTTATGAGCAACCGAAACCCCCAGTGATCCAGCAGCCACAGCAGAAGCTCCACGTGTCCCTAATTGGGAGAGTTCGAGTCGCTCACATCACACATTTGTGTTTCAGAAGCATCAGGAACCATTTTGAGGATTTATGGTTGGGACAGAAGCACTGATGTGAATCTGAGTTTGCTTCTTTCTCAGGCCTGAGATAATATTTATGCTGTAACTTTTAATTCTTTCTTTAGTTGGTGGAAAAATACGTTTAGAGAAACAAATGTCACGCGCCGCTTAGCGCTGCACTTGCTGAGTCTGAGAGTCGGCGGGTTCTCGTGAATACGGTGCAAAGGGGGTGGCGGGGACACTGGGATGTACCAGCATCTGCGTTCTAATAGGTCATCTATTAAGACTTGTTCTTTGGCCTATCAGTGACATGTTGATAATAGATGTCTCACACGAGAGTGGACATGGGACAGCGTCATGTAGAGACATTTAAACAGGTTTTCCAAGGCCAGAGCGATGCGATTCCATAAGGTATTGATTTAGTCTCTGCCTGGGCAGGTGCTCCTGTTCAATAAAGATAAAACACTATCTGTTTCAACCATCTGTAGGAAAGATAACGACTGAGAAGCATAAGTCACCATAGCAGCAATGGAAACCAATTAATCATAATGTGAGAAAATATGGCTGTGGGAGTTTTTCTTCTAGAGTTAAGTCCCTTGGTCAGTGATTTATGCGCTGGGTGACTCCAGGTGATGTGCGCTGTAAAGCAGCGGGTGTTGTTGCCTGGTATTCATGGAGCTGTCATTAGTTAAATAAGGACTTCTTCAGTGTCAACAGCAACACACGGAGCTCCTCACTTTAGAATCAAGTCTCTCTATAATTTGGGGATTGACTAATGATCCCTGTCTTCTATCTGTCTTTCTATATGTCACCAGGCCAAAAACAATGCAAATTTTTTACAGACGTGCACGGCTGTGATATTCACATTGTTGTCCGTAGTTTCGCTGGGTTCATGGACATTGCTATTTTTTTGATTTTATATCGTGAAAATGGATTTATAGAATTTTCTATGTTATAAATTTAAGATGTTTAAAAGAAGGAACTGCTGTGCCTTTTAAAAAGAGTTTTACAAATTAGTGTGTTTTTGTGTGCAATATTTGACAACTTACTATACAGCATATTAACTTCACAGAGCCGCAAAGCTGAACAACTCCTGATCCAACTATTGCGGACAAATCTTAAGTTTGTCACTCAAGTTTGCAGCATATTTTCAGTTACTAATAAATATATGGATGAGCGTTTCATATCATGGGTGGTGGCAACCTTGATTATAATTTGACAGTAATGAGTCGATAACACATTGACTGATATTGTGCAGTTGTTCAAAATGAACCTTGACCAGCCTTATTACACGATAAATCTCAGCATGGACTTTCACGTCTCACAGTGTTCAATGTTTAATGTTTTACTCTGCGTGATTCTACCACAATAGTATTTGAGTTTAATAATAACCACTATTTGATATTTGGTTTGTATACATTTCAACACCCGGAGGGCTCAGTGGGGCGGTGGTTAGCACTGTGGTTCGGGGTTCCAATCTCGGCTCCTACCTTTCTGTGCGGAGTTTGCATGGTCTCCCTGTGCATGTGTGGGTTTTTTCCAGGCACTTTGGTTTCCTCCCACAGTCCAAAGACATGCCTGTTAGGTGAATTGATCAGTCTAAATTGACCGTAGTGAGACCATGTGAGTGTGAGTGTTGTCTTTGTATTAGCCCTGCAATAGGCTGGCGACCTATCCAGGGATCATAGACAAGATGAAAGGCCAAGGGGCTTTGATCATAAGCAACCTACTATGTTAAGTAACCTTGAGCTGCCTGGTGGAAGATATTTTCTGGTTTTTAAATTCAATCACTTCCATTACAGAGAGGACGCTGGAACACCCGCTCTCCTACATGAACACACACACACACACACACACACACACACACACACACACACACACACACACACACACACACACACGGTTGTTATGGGTGTCACAATATATGGGAAAATGAGCAGCGGTTATTCTTATTCAAATTATTATTATTTACATGCCTCTGTGCAGAGGAGCACGCACACAAACGTGTGCATATGCACATACAACCCTTTTTTTTAACTTAATGAAATTAGTGCAGCTTAAAGCCATACCTTATCGTAATCAGACATGTAGTTTTTTGCCTACCTGGACTTTGGCAACATCTGTATCAAATATACCTGCGAACAGTCATTAACGTGAATACCAGCTACTGATTACGTTGCCCATGACCAAGTGTGACGCATCAAAACTTAATAAACAAAGTCTCATTTTTTTCCCCTCATAAAAATATTTATTTTGGGTGAGTTTTTCCAGTTTATTGTTGGTTACACACTAATAAAATGTAAACATTTGTGTTGTAGACATTGTCAAAGGTAAGATTGCTTAAATATATGTGTCAGCCTCCTGTGCAGTGGGATGAATTTCCTAAAAACCTGAATGAATGAAGCAGAGAAACTTTAAAATTCAACCTCCCAAACTCCTTCTTTTACTATTATTGTTAGTAGTATTTTTAGAGTCATATGCTAAAACTACGTAGCTACTAATTGAAGTGTTGAAGCAATGATGTCATCATAGCCTTAGCATGCGTGCGCGTGTACACACACACACACACACACACACACACACACACACACACACACACACACACACACACACACACACACACACACACACGTATCTTCTGTGACATTATAGAGACCAAACTAACAATTCAAGTACCTGCTGATCATTTGTTTCAGAGGAAGACAAATATTTTGACAAAAATGAAAGGGACGCGTGACGACTTGCATTAAACTGTCAAAACATACCATTCCAGAAAGAGGAGCATAAAATAAATCGTTTCTAATTAAATTTGAGTTGAAATAGTGTTTTTCCTTTTCTGCTGATTTTTTTTCACCTTATTTTTTTTTTTTTTTTTTTACAAATTCAACTGTTTAGGAGAGCCTTGGCTGATTCAGGGTCAGCTAACCACATATAATCTAAAAATGTCGCCAGCTACAATCACAGTACATCATGTTCTCAGCACAGGCAGTGCTAATGTGCTGGGCTCATGCTGAGTGCATCTGAGCATCTGAGTGTGCACGCCAAACCTGGAGGGAAAACCACGTGTCACCATCCCTGCTGCTTTGTCACTGTAAGTCATCCAGCAGGCAGTGCTTTTCTGCATTCAACATTGAAGTAGTGGGATTATAACTAGGCAGGTTGAGTTATGTCCCGTGCAGGGCTCGCATTTTAGAATTGTTGTACTTTCTGCTGATTGTGTTTAAAGGTGTGTGTGATAATTTTTTTTTTTTTTTGCTGACCTCCGGGGCGCCAGCTGATCGCTCTGCTGCAATGATGCCAGGCCAAACTCCATGGAGCGTCAAGGTTGTTAGATATGCGTTACTGAGCACATGTCTGGTCATGCCCAACCTGGATGCCATCATCCAGTGCAGCACACGGCTGTGACCTTTCACTCTTGACTTGAAACCACAACCTCCGCCATCGCTTATCACAACAAAACCTTTGGAGAAGAGAGACATTATGATGTGCAAATTAAGAGAATGACAGCTCAAGAAGACCACTGGCAGTTTATTTTTATAGATTTTTTTTTATCCCAAGATTTTCAAAGCGTTTCTGAATTATTAAAGAGAAAAGGCAGGATGGAGAGGGGCTGACATGCAGCATAAGGCCTGGAACCAAATATGGCCACTGTAGTAATATCCAGTTGATAACAGGCTGGACTTATTAATATTAACCTTGTGTCTGTGAGGGAAAAACAATTACTTAAAGAGCGAAATGTGTGGGGAAAATCTGTAATATTACAGCATTTTTTTTTCTTTTTTCTTTTTTTTTTTTTTTTGCCCAACTGCTTACTAAACAGTCTAACTAAATCATCTTAAAGTGTAATTTAATATCAGTGGTGGCTTGATTCCATTAAGTGTCCCAGTATGTCTTATTAAAGACCCAGATTGCCCAGCACAGCAGAGAGGGCTTCGCCAAATGGAATGGTTATAAATTATTGATCTTTTGCTTTGCCTCTTCTGACGCATCAACATGTTTGCATGAAATAACCCCCCCC
>BJFM01003175.1:15282-41901 GCA_016586285.1 Arothron firmamentum | reverse complement strand
CCTGTCCGTCCCCGTTGCTGGCCCTTTTTTTTTTTTTTTTTTTTTTTTTTGAACTGGGACAAAATTGAAAGCCCTTTGAGGAGGCCACCGTGCCGGCCTTTAGAGGGAGAACTGGCTCCCTTCTGCTGCCGGGTCTTCACTCGTTCATTCTTGCTTCGCCACTCTGAAAAATGAAGGCTTTGCTGACTAAAAGTGAACACAACAGATGAGTTTTCTCTCTTTTACAAGCAGGTCTTGATTGAAGAGCTCCATAAAAGTGTTGATTTTAGCGTCTGTAGCTACCTGCGTCTGACTAGTTTAGGAGAACCAGCTCATAAAGCTGCTCATAAACAGACACTAACAGCGCCGCTCCTGCAGTCCTTCTCTGGCCGAGACTATAAATAGGCTTTACTTTGATAACTCTTTAAATTTCACTGTATTATAAGTTTGCTGAAGCTGAACTGCAAATCACCTCAAAGTCATTTGACCGAGAGCCTTAAATCAGCTGAGATTAGGCGGAGGACCGAATTAAGAAGTTGCTTTTAAGACCCCTTTTGGGAAATGAAATATTCTAATCTTGCAGAGGACGGTGAGATTGGCCTGGCGTGCCAACGCTGTGTGGAGCAGGGCTCAATCTAAACCCAGACAATGGTCTGTTCTGAATTAGTTAATCCCGCTGTTATCTGAAAGGAGACCAGAACTGACCTGGAATCTGTTTTGTATCTTTGCTTACAGTTTTAATTGCAACAAGCTGAGGGCAGGATGGAGAAGAAAAAATCTATTGTGCCAGTGCCACTTGCTGGCCATGCATTTCCAACAAAACATTATAAACGGGTGCAGATTCCCACCGGAAAAACCTCTACAAACCAACCAGGAAAGCAAGGATGGGTCTAAAGAAGACCGCCTTTTACTGGAAAATTGTTAAATTGAGGAACCTATGCAGCACAAAGATGGCCACCGAATGGCGCGACAAACGGAGCAGACGCGGAGGGTCAAAGGTTTTTGTGGTGTGGAGTGAAAGGAGGCACAGTGGCGGAGGAATGAAGACAGAGCAGCATTTAAGGGCCCACAAAGCTGCTTTTAGATAAACAGAGTTACGTTCTTCTCCTTTGGGCTCAATGAAGTCCATCAAAGAAGATGGTAATGCCCTCCTGAATGGACGCAAGGACTCCCCAACTCCCGCCTTTTCACTTCGTGTGAAAGAATGCGACATAATAAACACAAGCTCCCCCGAACCGCCACCACCACCACCACCACCACCACCACCATCACCACCACCACCACCACTGCCCCCTCCCACCCCCACCCTATGAAACACACATGTAAACTGAGTTTTAAAGGTCCCTGGCGACAGCTTGAAATCATCCCTGGTGTTGCCATGTTGGGCGTTTGGCCGCGCCTCCGTGTGGTCATCTGAGCCGAGTTAATAAGCAGTAAAAGCCCAAACACGCAGATCAATAGCGAAATCTGCGGGGCAGGAAGTGCCCAGAGCGGCGGGAAAAGGGGTCAATTCTCTGAAATCCAATATAGCTGCGCGTGGACCACGTCTGGGTCATCCCTGCACAGATTCAGCTCCCGGACCATCCAGACTACAATGATGAGGCTTCAGATAAACGACTGACCCGGAGCTACGAGCAAATCGAGCATTCACGCGTCATCGGTTATCGCATCAGCGATAAATCTTCATCAGGAAATTAAAGAAGGCAGACCTTAGCAGGAGTTGGAGCCAGAACTGCTCCGTCTGTAAATGTTTCTGTGTTTCTTCCTCCCTGAGTGACTGGGAATGGATGCTGTCTGACTGACAGACTGGGAATCATCCGACGGAGAATCGCCGAAAGGGAAATAAAAACACATCAGCATCTTTAGTCGTGCCCCTTTCCTGTCGCACGACTCCTCGCCTCAGCCCACTTTTCCACTGTGAAATTTCAAAAGTGTGTTGAGCAGAGTCCAGATGTGTGCAGGAGGCAGGGCGCAGTGGAAAACTGCTATTCCTCCCAGTGGTTAACCATGGTGGCCCCTGGCCAACATCCACATTTTCTAGAGTAAGTTCAGACAAGATCAGGAGGTTCTAAGTGGGACGAGGAGGGAATCATTGAGGTCCTACCGCTCCTTTTCTTTATTTATTCGGGCTTAAATCCAGTGACATATCGCTTACTTTTAGTACCATTGGCTGTAAAATGATCTGTAGGCAAAAAACAGCCAGAACTTGAATCATTTTCATTTCTGTGTCAAAAACGTGATAAAGATTAACATCTTTATTTATGTTGTCCGCAACGGCTTCTCCACCGCCTGGAAAGGAATTCCTTCTGTGGGCGAAGCAGGTTTCTTTCCCAGTGATCAGAAGGCTGGCACCTCCATCCCATGCACAAACTGGATCAAGATCAACCTGCACGAGGCTCCTGGAGCTGCGTCTTTGGTGTGGGAACGGCGAGACGTCGTGATGAACAGGTGTCACCCTGTGGTCCATCTGTGTTCTTCAGGTTAACTGTGCGGAAATATGGCAGCTGGCATGACAGAACTTCTATCACGGCACTTGGCTGAGGGGTTAACTAGCGCGTTCGCAAGCAAATGAGCAAATGAAATTGAGTGAAAGTGATCTAGAGGTAATTAAATGCATCCTCACATTCCGTCCCTGCTGAAAGTTCAGCACCAGGAAAATGATACATCTCCGACAGAGAAAGGCATCTAAGGAATTCGCTCCTATGCTCCAAATGGAGCCACATGTCATGATTTTATGACGCTGAACATATGTTATCCACTATTTCTGTTTGCACAAAGAAAATCTTGTTTACGATGTGGCCTCAGCTATTGGGGGGGTCAGTCCAGACTGGAGACAGGTGTTGCTCGCCAGCGCAGTCCCAGCTGAGCCGTACGTGCGGCGGATGAGGCGCATTCGCTCGGCAACAGTGTCCACATACCAAATATTTTTATTTTTACGATAGGCCCCGGGTGCACCGCGTGGACACGAGAAGCCAGGCACCGCGTTGACTCATTTTCAGCCCGCCGTGGCTTCAGTTCATCTCATTTTATCAGCCGGTTTGTCGACCGGCTGATAAAAGATAAGACGGAAGACAGAGTAGATTTCTATACGTTGGGTGTATTTTGATGCATTTATAGTTGCTGTCTTGGTCATAAACAGGGTGCGGCTGGATACTAGTATATTTGCACCTTGAGTATTCCTCTTTTCACCCTGCAGATAGAGTATCTGGCAGGTTTGAGCCCTTCGTCCTCGGTGTAAATGATCAAAACCCTCATTAGTGTCAGGTGATACTTCTGCTGGGGGAAATGGCTGACTTGATAAAGAAAAGATGAAAAAGAACACAGCAGGAAGGACGAGGGAAGATGGCAAAAGAGGAGCAAAGGAAAGCAGATTGGAGTCAGAGAGGGGTGGGTGGCCGGAAGCGAGAGGGCGGGGAGATCAGTGTAGTGGAGAGGCAGAGATGTTGGATTCATTATCAGGATTAGAAACGTTGATGGCAAAGGATGAGAAAGATGGTTCCAGCTGTGGAGCAGAAGGGTTTCGGTCTTGTTTTCTGCTCCTCCAACCATTCCTGTTTATAGAACAGGACTTCTGTTACCATATTATTTTCCAATGAAGATTTGAAAGTTGATGAAAGATCTGAAATTCGAGTATTCCGAGTCCACGGCAGCTTGGCACGCTCAAGAGCCTTGAATGTACGAGGAACGTCTAATTTGTTATCCAATACTCCCTTTGGTTATGCACATGTTCCTCCTGGTAGATAGCAGGAACTGTCTTCGCTCAGTTATTCAGCCATCGATCTGGGAGGTGAAGTTCAGACGAGCATGTTGAGGTTAGTTAGACCTCTGCCAAGGCCCAACAGTCCCCTTAAATTAAAATTCCTGGACCCATCTCTTTATCCGGATCTGCACTTAGCTTTGATGGAGTCTGCTGTGGTTCATTCTTCATTCTCCCACCATCCAGTTCCTGGCTGATTCTGCAAAGAAAGGCAACAAACAAACAGACCCAATTGAATATTTTCCCCGGGTTTACCAAGAACAGCTGCTTCATAAGAGCTAACAGTCTTACCTTGCAGGCCTACAGCACATTTAATATGAGTGTAGCTACTATATTTACGTTTTTCCTCACCCACTTGCAGTAAACGTTTGATTGGCTGACAAATGACACAGCTGATTTCACCAGAAGGCTTCAGCCAGCATCTCTGTCCTCCAGTTCTGACAGATTGTTTATGTACTTCTGGACACAAACACCAAAGTCTGATGAAAGATGAGGTAAATCATCAGTTATTTAATGCCAGCGTGATTTCAGGAAATCCTCGAGGCCAGCGAAGCGTTACTGGGATTCAGTGACGCAGGAGGCTTGGGATGAATACGCACTCTTGAAAATGAAACAAACAATTCTGTCAGGTTCACTAGTGTCAAATAAACTTTGATTTGAGGCTTCATTAAAGTTCTTAGTCTTGTCTTGTCTTTGGAGCTGAGGTTGTCACGATAACTACAGTCTTGTGGAGGAAACGAGAACAATAAGGTCCAAAAACGCCAAATTTTGCTTGGACCAGTAAAGACGCAGGACTGGTTTCAGACCAGCTGATGTCCAGATATTCATGAAACAAGACCAAGCAAAGACAAATCTATCCTCTTACTATTGGCTACTTTTAAGGTTATACATGGATCCTATTATGAGATTTGATTTATTCTGTCTTTATTTTTGGGGGGACGGCCATGACGTGGCATTAGCTCCATAAAGGAGCCTGTTTTGGTGTCGAGGTCAGTCCTGCTTGGATCGGCTCCGCGGCTCTGCGGCAGGCTCTCTGACTGACTCTGTTTATGTGGCCTTGTTAGTGGTTTACCACACTGTTGATGCCTGATGATGATGATTGCTGTACCGTCATCACAAGCTGAGAGAGCGAGCGCTCTTTTCCGATGATCTGATGGAAAACTCAGAGCAGATCGAGAGTCAGTGTGTGTTGATTGCAGTGATCTAGCACCCCAGTCTCAGATTTGGAGAATGAAGAGCTTGGAGGGGAATGGATTGTGTTTTATTTATATTGAAACAGTGGCTGTGGGTTCCATAGTTTATCCTTTGGCACACAAACTGCCAGGACATAGATGCTTTTAAAGTATGTCAAGGACACTAATGCCTGATTCCATTCCAAAATTCCACGTGATGTAATCTTGGCATATGAGGTGACCAATAAAAGCGGGTCAGGGATGTGAACTTTCCGTAACCATCCTAGAAATAGAAACTTTGCCAAGGGAATCCTTACACTTCCCCTCCTCTCAGAAACACTGATCCACTGGCATGTGCAGCGCATCAGACGGGGGTAAAAAGGAAGTGATGCTATCTAAAATGTGCAGCGTGAGTGATTTTTCCATCGTCATTTTGACAAAAGAAGGCAATTAACACCCAATGAAGAAGCCAATGCTTCTCATTACAGACCTTTGACAGCGTTAGCGCCGCACAAAAGGAAAAATTACACTGGGGTGCACGAGGAGGAGGAATGAATGTGAAGCTTGGCTGTACCATGCAGCTATTGTGGAACCGTCAATGCAGCTCCAACAATGATGGTGAACTTCTGTGCGCACTTACAGCTATCTGCTGAGGAAGACCAAGGCACCTGGGAAATATGCAAGCCGACATGCACATGCACGAAAGATTTGTGCATGTCTTTTTGTTGGGTTTTTGAATATCTGGGATATTTTGCTCTACTGGGTTAAGTTTTGCTGAAACGCATCTTTCCATTCAGGCGCAATCTAGAATGCACTTATTGCACAGACAGAAGAGACACGCAGCAACACATGCTGGGAAGATGTGTTTACGGAACCTTTTTAAGGTCCATCTATCATCCATCCATCCATCCATCCATCCATCCATCCATTTCTGAACCACTGCTTATCTCATTGGTGCTAGAGCCTATTCCAGCAATCACCCAGGGAGATGCAGGAATACATCCTGCACTTGTGTCCAGTCCATCGCAGCAGAGCTGTGATCTAAATTTACAGAATACTTAAATGACCACAATACAATAACTAATAATAACATTACAGATAGGCTAACAAACTGTTTATTTTATCATTTTTTTCCTGTCCTGACACATGTATTCAGCCTTTTACTCCGACTGGCACAATTGGCAGATTTTAAGGCTTCCACTCTCGCAGCATCTGACAGAGTCGGTAAACTCACCACTCATGAGCGTAGATAATGGCAACGGAACTCTCTGTGGGTAACTAATAGCTGCCTTTGTCTGCTTGTTCACCACTGACACAGTCGGAACAGCTGCCTCATTCGTTATCCCACTGTTGGTCATGAAACTGCAACAATGGAAGCAGAGGAATGTCACAGAGAGAGAAAGAGAGAGAAAAGAAGTCTCAGAAGAATGAAATGTCTCACCTCAGCAACAGGCCAGTAAAATTTAACACGGTAGCTGTGTCCAAAAAGAAATTTCACTGAGTAGGACTTTCTGTCAGGACACACCCGCCTGTGTTTGTGTTAAACGAGACAACCGACGCCAGAAATATACATTAGCATTTTTTTGGTTTTGTGGCCATTCCAGTGCAGGTCGTAGGCAGCAGAGCTCTCAGTGAGAAATGAGAAGTTGGCCCTGTTGTGATCAGAAGCGCTCGGTCTCAGGTTTGCAGCTCTCCCGATTCGCTCCAGGACGCTTTGGTTTCTGTCAGACCTCATAAACGGGATCCCACGTTCTTTCCAGAGGTCTCCTCAAAACGCTGCTCATCCATCATTTTGAGTTCTATTATGTCGCGAGCTCCCCACCGCGACTGAGAGCCGTGATAACGAGACAGCGCAGAAACAGATGTGCGTGAAAGTGATTTGGGAGCGGGCTGCACGTGGGAAAGGTGAGCATGTGCACCTGCGTGCACCAGGAGGCTTTCATCAACCGTGAACTCCTGAAAAGAAACAAATGAATTAGAAAATAGGGCCGTTTTTTCTGACGTTGGTGTGACCTGTGGAAATAAGGAAGCACTGTACTTAAACAAACGTGTATTTATTTTCAAATATATTTAAAGTAGTGACCATCTTAATGAATTTGAATTCAAAGCTACTGAACTGAAAAATCAACCTCTATGTGGAGGACACCCTTTTGTATTTACGACTGCTAAGAGAGGCCAATAAGTGTGTTGGTTTTGGACAGGAAGTATGTAGAGTTCAGAACGGGCCGACCAGCCTGGCAGTGTGCTTTCCAGATTCTGCTGGGCATATGCAGCGTTTAATCACACCGTAATGACTCCAGTAACCGTATCTGTCATCATTGCGTTGGCACATTCGTGCTTTTTGGGCCAGCTCTCAGCTGGGGACTCCTGGCTCACCTCTTCACCCTCTGCTCAATTTATGTGTTTCCTTGGAGGGTAAGATGCTGCATACATCAGCCGGGGTAGCTCTAGCTGCGCGGACTGACCAACACCTCCACTTATCATGGGTTTTTTGAAGGGCTCGTCTCAGGGATGTGGGAGGGGGCGGCCGTTTGCATTCTCAGACCCTCTTATTGTCCCCCCTGTGTTTTCACTGCTGTCAGGAGGGAAGTGTGATAAAGTTGCCCTTTCTTTGCCTCTGCCTCTGACTGTATTTGCAGTGAGCCGGTTGTTCTCCTCCTGCTGGGGCTGTGGGGGGGTGGAGGGGGGTCTGTGGGCACACGAGCGATTGTTTTACACGAGGTTACAGGAAGGTCAGATCCGGGGAAAAAAATCAATGAGGAAACGGCTCCGCTGCCTCAAACTCTATTTCTGCCAGCCAGGATCCTCTGAGAGGAATCGGGATATCGCGGGCCCCAAATGGGAGGATCATTAACATGACAGATAGAGGGATGAGGAAGGAGGATGGGGGAGAGAGAGCGGGAGAGATCTCGCTGGTGGGAAATGTGAGACGTGCAGGTGTGTTTTCCAGACAGCACTCGGCAGAATTTTATATTTTTCACAAAACGCCGTCGGCGTCGCCTTCATTTCTATTCACATATTTTCACCACAAGAACAGCGACGGACGTTTCCTTCCAAACGTTGGTGGGCTCCACACGCACGCTGATGTCCAGCGTGCGTGAGCTTTATAAGGAACCTTGGGGGGCCGCTTTAATGTTTCCGTTCCTCTGCTTCCTCTGCGTGGCGGATATTACAGACTGGAAGTACGTTTCTAAATCGCACGCTGGCTGTGAGCAGCATGAAGCGCTTTTTTTTTTTTGTTGTTCAGTCAGGTTGAACCTGGGTGTCTGAGACAAATCCGGCTCTTCTGCACCCAGTCTTTCACAGACTCATTGGCCTTTTTAATAGTCTGTCAGGTTTTTAATGAGAAACTAAGCGGGATTTTATGTAATTTTGTTTTATTTGTCTGGGCCCAGATTTATCCTTTTTGGATGTGCTATTTTTACAAACCAGGAAAAGGAGGACCCATTATGGCAGATCTAATGTGTTCAATCAGATGTTCTGCTAGTGACACTACTGCAGATGCAGTAAAATTACTGAAACAGAGCGAAAGTAAATTAAACCTAAAACAAAACATGGAACAATAAAACAAATGAAGGAGATGTCACATTAAATGTGTTGTTAATCATTGCATTCTTTTTTAAGTGATTTTATAATGTGCAAAAGCAAAGTTCCTTCCACCAGATGTCAAGGCCAAAAAACCCCAATTAAATAACACTAACTGCTGTTCGAAAAGCCGTTTGTTATTCAAATATGTGCATTATTCAAACCAAGTGGGATCTTGTGATTTACACAAACCACCAAGCTATACAAAAATCAATTATTGTTGTTCGTTAAAATATTTCTGTAGCAGTAAAGTTTTGTAGCTTGGGCTAAATTCCGGCGTAAATTCTGCTGTCGCTGTGAACCGAAGTCAGATGACATCTTGGGAATCACGTCATCTGAGCGTTTGAAGTTCCTCGGCGATAATTGAAGACAGCACGCAAATGAATCCCAAGAATGTCTTCAGTGCACTGAGACGGCTCTCTAGAAGCATCAATTATTGTAGATTGTTCTGGTGGCATTTCAATTTAGTGCGAGTGGTTTGGCTCAAGCGGCGAATCAAAGACACGATGCGTGTTTATGGAGCTCTGACACGGTCCAGATCTCACTTGATCCGTCTCGATTGAATAAGTACACGTCTTTGGGGACATCAGGATTGATACCGTTCCCACATAACTCTGGGATATCCCTGTCTTTGGCTGGGCATAATTTTGGGGGGTTTGTGGGTAATGGGAGGAAACCACTTCCCCCGCTTGTTAAACAAGACCATTAAAAAGCATTATGAGCTGGCCTCTGGAAAAGCTTTTGCATGTCATTGCTTGCATCTGTTTGAGGGTGTTTCTGTACTCTCTTGTTTCTTTTGATTAGTTCAAAATAAAATTCTGTAGCAAAATATTGATGAGGCTATGGAAACAAGAGGGGGGGGAGAGATAAGAGGAGCTGGGGGTGATGATGGACATCAGACACCCTGAGCTCCAGGGAGCTCTGTTAATAAAGATTTCTTTTCATTTATTGGTGGTATAATAGATTGAATTCCCATCGGGGCAGAATGGTGTTGAGTATTTTCAAATCTGACGCATTTCTGGGGCATTGGGGTGGGGGACTTCAAAGCTTGCTTGCTGTGCAACACATCCCATAATCAGAGCCAAAGTGAGCCATGTCAAACTATAATCATGTGTTTTCCAGGTTGCTCTGGTGGGATTAAAGTTCAAGTACAAGATGGTCTCACAATTCTTTTCCATCGCTGGCCAGTCACTCAGGACAGCTTTGAACCAGCGCTGCCTACTCATAAATCAGCTTTTTCTCAGGGTGAACTGCTCAGGTTCAAACTGGCCGCCGCATAACTTTTCTAAGACTTTGTGCACATCCTCATGAAAGGACGAGATCTTTCCCTCACTTTTGCTGCATGCAAATCATCAAACATGAGGAAGCAACAGGGAATGTATTTAACCTAAACGTTTTCATACTGGATAATCACTTTATTGCTACTTTATTTTCTAATGTCTGAAGTTTAGCACCAGATCACAGCAGGTCCTAAACTAGCTGGGATGATAGGGAAAGGTGCTGTAGCCAACTGTGATGCTGTTCCCTCACTGAGATCAATCTGTGAATGTAACACACCCACGCACACACGCACACACACACACACACACACACACACACACACACACACACACACACACACACACACACACACACACACACACACACACACACACACACACACACACACTGCACATTAACTATTTAATATCACAGTTGCAGTTCATCAAACACATCCCTTTCTAGCTAAATCTTATCTGAAAACTGACGTAATGTTTCTGACTCTCTTCGTCTCCTACTGACATCAACATTCCTCTCATTACACTCCCCTGTTTTTGTTCGTGCACGTTGTTTGCGCCATTACAGGACTGATCTGGCACCACATATTGGTGGCATCACATCGTAATATAACGGGATGTTGAGGAGTGTGTGTGAAACAGTCCTTGGACTTTTAAATTGTTATGAAATTACAAAAATGTATATTTGTGCACTGGTTCCTAAACATCTGGGACAGCTGGCTGAATCTGGATCAAGGAAAAAAGATTAGTAAAGCAACATTAAGCATCTGAATGGGGAGTACAGCTCCATCGCTCCTCCCCCTCTTTCATTACCCAGGACTGCATTAGTCTGTCAAAACAACTGGTGCATGTAAAGGAGAGCAGTAAACTGATTAGAATACAGACAGTGTGAGTTTTGTGAGGGCTGCATGTGTATTATCACACAGTAGATCTGCAGAGAGTCTGTTCACAATGGCCATTTCCTTTATCCACCCATGAAGGACGGATAAAACCTACAACCTGCCCATAAACAAAGCTGGATTCGGCCTGCTGGACAAACTCTCTGGCCTTTAACCATCTGCCTCTAGAACTTTTAAGAACCCTGGATGGAAGTTCCAGCAGCAGGTCTGGCACCGAGTGGAAAGAAAGGGGTTAGTGTGATTAAGGTCACATCTAAATAGAGACCTCCGTGTTGGAGCTCTGAGGAGAGGGATTAGATTTGTCAAACGTGTAGAGGAGCCCTGCACACATCACTGCTCCGGAGGAATCCGTGAAGCGAGTGTCCGTGTTCTTCGGGATGATCGCTGGTCAAAGTAATATGAGGGCAGCGTCAGCGTGAAAGGTGCTGGGCTCGGTTCCCGGAAACAACACGCTGGTGCAGAGGGGTGAAGCAAGAATGCTTGGAGAGGTGAAATGTATGAGGTGTGATGCACTCCCCGTGTCATTAATACACAGAAAGAGAAGACGAGGAAGTATTGCTTTCCTGACAGTTCTTCCACTACATGGTGATTCCAGTGGCAGTGGATGGTCCTCTTATTAGGTCAGCTGAAAGTGGAAAATTAGCACAATTCCCCCAGGCTGGGATTTATCCCACATCTATTCCAATTAGCTTCCTGAGCTTCTGGAGATAATTGCATTGAACAGTGGAGAGACAGCAGCTCTCCCAACCTCGCTGTCACCACCGCCGGTGCTGCTGCTGCTGCTGCCGCCGCTGCTGCTGCTGCTGCCGCCGCTGCTGCTTCTCCTTTTCCACACTCGTGCACGTCCTCGCAGGGAAATGCAGAAAGTGCAAAAAGAAACTGAGAGCAGTGAGAAAGCAACATCTCATCTCTCCCGATTAATCCATCTCTGAGGCGGCCCCATCCCCTGAGTCTGGTTCTGCTAAGTACTTACACGCTGGAGCCAGAGTTTGGAGTTGGGAGAAGTTTCTGCATGTGTTGTCATTTATAGCGCTATCATCTTTAATGAGGGGGAGGGATTAGCGCCGTCGCCTTTTGATCCTATAATCCGCACTCTTCAAAATCCCAAACTTTGTCGGCTTGCTTCTTTGCTGGACCGGCTGATCTGCTGGGAAAGGCGGGAAAAATGACCTCAAACGAGGCGCTGTCCTGTGAAATCTCCGACAGGTGACGGCAGCATTCCGCGGCGGAGACGCGAACGCTTGTGGCCAACGCTGAGGAGCTTGTTGGCTCATCTGAAGCTGTAGTCAGGGGAGATTAACAGACTTCGAAAATGTGCCCCCCCATTCTGCGTGGCTGTGTATCATCAGGCTGCATTCATCGCCGCTGCCCATCCATTCTGCAATAATCACATCTGAAGATGACCGTGGAGGGCCCTCACTGTTCCTCTCGCTCCCGTGTCACATGACAGAGAAATGCATGCATTTCATTTCCGAACGCTGGCTAACAACGGTAAAACTTTGCCTCGCTCTTCATTACCTTAGCACGCCCTCCCTCCTATTGCAGCCCTGGGATTGATGTTCCGCTCTCGTTTACGGCGTCCCTTTATCCACCGCTGGGCTTCCCGCCGACGGAGGGAGGGTCACTTCAATTTCAGCATCCAAGCGCGGCGTCACGCACCAGAACTAATTAACGAGCCAGACCTCCGTTTACGTTAAGCAATGTTTGAGAGCGGAGAAGGACTGGAACGTAATTACATGGTGATGGGGACATGAATAGCCATTAGGTTTTGTGTGTGTGTGTGTGTGTGTGTGTGTGTGTGGGGGGGGGGGGGGTTGGGGGGGCGTTCAAAGGGGGTTTGAGCGGATAACGTCACGCGCTTCTCTTTAAAAGTTCTGATCACTTCTTGTTGGGCATGTGTGAGGGGAAGAGGACGACGCTGCCTTGGCTCTTTCCTTCTGTCTTTATATTCAGCATGACTAAAGGCGTTCACCATTACGCTGAAGTTAACTCTTGGCTTAGAAGCAACCTAAAGCTGGAATTTGTGTAGAATTACTGCCAGCGGGCCCGACAGAGCAGCGGGAAGGATTACCTCTGGAATGGAGCTCATTTAATCACTTTTTAGGTGCTGAAGTTATTACAGTGCAATCAAGATAATCATTATTTATTTGATTGCTTCTGCACGTAATAAATGAAGACATTCTCATTTTCTACGAGTGTGCCTCTGCAAGATAGCTTCATTCATCACAGAACTGGGATGAGTATGAATGTGTGGCTCTTTATTTGATGTTCGTGTCTACAACCCATCACGCTCCTGAACTGATCTGCCTGCTGGCATCAAACAACATCAGGAAGATTCTGCTGCCCCAACATGTTAATAGTATTGGTACTAAACAAAAATGTATATGTTTTCATACACATTCGGAGCAGAAAAGTAGTAGCCTTTCAGATTTCAAGTTTCTGTAGTTTGCTCAGAAAAATGAGCAAAGTAATAAAGTAAATGAACCAACAACGCCTTCCGTCTGTACTTGTGCTCACCCTTTGCATCCCAACCTGACATAACCAGAAAAAATACACCACCGACACGTGCAAAGGTGCACGTTAGTGTGAGAAACAGCATTAGTGGTGCGGGAGTGTAACACCTGAATCAGTTCTGTAATTCGGGCTGTGTTACCTGAATAAAGCCACATTTCTTCAGGCCACATATAATGAGCTTGTTTGATTTTTTTGGCTTTAAGTAACACGCCCACCTCAGCTGACGAGGGTTGACTCTAAACCTAAAGAGGGGTCGAGAGTTTAGGTAATATCTCCAGAAATGTGGCTGCCGTAACACCGATCTTGAAATACTGCCTCCCTGCAGTTCAGACTCTATTTTAAATGCTTTTATGGTTTGAAATCAACATCTGAACTAATGTTACCTCACGTTTGTCCTTGTTGCTTCCTTTAAAGAATAGAAGCTGCAAGAGGGCGATGAAGGGAACTCTAAATGAAGGTTCTTTGATGAACCGTGAGCGTGGCTTATGTCTTTAATCTTCTTACACTTGAGCCACCAAAGCTCAGTCCTGCACCTACAGCCTAACTTTAAACACATCCGTGTGTCTTTGTATTACCTCTGTTCAAGTCATTATTGGAGATTGTTTCTGTATATTCGCACACATGAGTTAGAGTGTCCATCGATTTATGAGAGCATCTCCGTAACAATCACTTGGTGAATTCAGTAAAATGCACATGTCCTATGGGTTTATTGAGAGCTTGTTTCAACGGCTGATCCGGTTTATTGTAAAACTATATACCATAGTATGGTTTACAATGCCCAGCTGTAAAACCAGGATGTGCTGGTGGTAAATGTGGAATCGGTTTCTGCTCAGGAATGTGGAAAACCTTCGCTCTGGTCTTGTTAGTTCAACGCGTTCAAACGCTTTGTTATTTATGATGTTGCATTCCAGCCTTTTCGGACCTCACCTGCTCCAGCAGGAAGCCCCAGATCAGGCTGGCCAAACCCCCGGCCACGCGCGACAGACAGACAGAGGGGGAAACAACGCTCCCGCCGGTGACGACAGCACCATTTTTATCCGAGTGGGGCGGGGGGGGGGCAGTCGCTGAAATCACTGCAATCACTGAATAAAAAAAGATGGATTTGTAGAAAAAGAATAGCATGCAGCTTGGAAAGAGTGGTCAGTCTTTCCTCCGACTTCCCCTCACAATAATCATCTGGGCTCGGTTGCTGCCAAAGCCGCAGCTCTTCCAGAGGAACCCATGAGCAGCTGGGACGCAGCTGCCTACACTTGACACTCCAGCATCGCCACAGTTCCACTGCGGCGTCCTGACCGGGCCGTTCCGGCCCAGATACGGATCTGCAGCCAGGCGCGGACATCCTCGCTGCTATTTGACACCCTTTCACCTCGGCACGGCGTCGCCGCTGTGGAACGGCGCGCAGGGTTGTTTTCAACGACGGGATCCGTGCCCGCTGACGGCTGTCAACACGAAACCGCACGGAATTTCCCCGCGCTTTGGTAAATGTCATGTTTGCGAAAGGAAAGCTTAGCGACATGACTTTTACTGCTGTGCGAGGCTACTGTGCAGAATTGTTGTTGTGGCCTTCGGGTGCGACGGCGCTCAGGATGGGAGGTGTATTTTTGTCAACCAGTGATCAGTGACCAGCCTAATTACACACTAATCAATCAAGTGTAAAGTCCGGACGGGTGTGGCTTGCTCCAGCTCAAATGGCTTGCATCTGCTTAAGGCTAATTCCACAAAAACACCTTCTTTAACTTCTCACCAAGCTCTTTTTTTATTCCCTGTCTTTTTGGCAGGAAAGAACTTGATGGTTTCGATCCGTGCACAGCGGAGAGGGAACGCCGCGGTGGCGCGCGCATAAAATAGGACTTTTTATCAACATTGAGTTTTTAGTTCCGGCCTGTGTTCTCAAACCTTATCACACTTTCACCGATTCAACTTTACCAAGAGATTCAGGGGGGAAATAACAGTTTTTCTTCCATTTTTTAGCTTAAGCGAACTATCACAACGTGCGTGTCTCAGAACAATGAGGGCTTTAACCTCATAAAGCATCCAAGATTAGAGGATAAAGATGAGTTACTCTCTGCTTCTTGGATTCCGGACTTCTTCCCTCCTACAGATCTTTGTTTTCCCCCCCCCCCTCTTTTAACTCCACTGCATCACTGGGTTCTGTCTTGACATTTCTGGAACCGGAGCCAAAATCTCATATCCATTGATTAGCCAAGCAGCTGTTAGTGCTTAATTCCATACAATCAAAGTGTCCTGTTCCGCTGCTCGCTGTCACCAGATCGATTAGTTATCGGAGATAAAAGAAACATTTGTGACCAATGAATGCTGCTGGTGTAGATTTCCACTTTATTTAGAAACTTAGAGACGCCATTTTCAAACAAACTCGCAGACAGCAGTTCATGCACTGGCTACGCACATTTGTCAGTCGCCTTCTTCTTTTTCTATTGTTATTATTTTTACTCTTTCTATTTTAACAAGAGCTTTTTCAGCTCTCTGTCTAGATCAACTGCAAAAAAATGGTAATAAAAAGATTTGAAACACTCTTTATTATTCTGAATTTTGACCTTTCCCAGCAATGCGTAATTACATTTATGCCCCATTATATCAGCTCCCAGTTTCATTCTGTCCTTTCTGACCACCCAAAGATCCAGGCGTGTTTTGTTTTTGTAAAACCAAACTCCCTACAGAGGAATTTGTCATCCTGACATTGTCAAACACACACCGGCCTCCGAATGTCAGGCATGCGCAACGAGATAACCGGACCAATCCGCTTAATATGGCGCGTGTCTATGAATGTCGAGACGGACAGTCCGAGATGTCCCCGACTTTTACGAAATCTGGTGGACACATACAAGGGCCCAAGATTTCGAGTTGACACTCGTGGAAAAAATACGGCTGTGGAGCGTTATCTGATATTCTGCACCCGTGTAGGTTCCTCCAGATGGGCTTTTCTCCCCAAACCTTCTGACCTTTGGAGATCGGCGGTGGTGTGTGATCCCACGAACACCCCTGAAAGTCAAAGCCTCGCCGTGTTTTTGTTTTTGGACCCGTTTCCTTCTGTTTTGACTGGTTTGCATGTGTGCCAACAATGAAAATGAGCTCATACTTCACATAAATGAAGTCATCAGGCGAACGCATAAATCTCCATTGTTCGATGGGGAAGGCTCTCGTCTGATATCTTGATTGTCTTTTCTGCAAATTCGGGGTCACATCTGGAAGTTTGACACAGTCTGTTCAGTATCAGGAGGGGGTTGCATAATATTCTCTTTTGCTCTCTTTCCTTCCATTTTTCTCTATCCTTTGGCCTTGTTATGACGGAGAAATATAAGAATATGGGGTTAAAGGATAAGAAAGCACATCAGGAGGCCCGTCCCTTTGAATGAAATACATTTATTTTCATACAAAGATCAGTAATAAAACTTTCCAGGCTCTTAAAACTGTCTGAGTGAGGGCAGTTGTGTTCCACTCAGTAAATGTCTTTTTTTTTTTTTTTTAATCCTGGAGCTGATTTTTGAAGGCATTTAATAAATGAAACCAAACTGATCCCATTTCTGGAAAATAGCCTTTGATTTTGACTTTTACTGACAGAAATATGCATTGAATTTAATGTTATTAGCCCATATTTCTTCCTTGTGCTGATGATTTTGGGCAATGAAAACTGTTCCTGACTGTTGGCCCACTGTACTGGACACACTCCAACACCGCTCTCGCCGTGCACTCCAGAGATGGGAGACCTAAACACTTCATCTTGCATTTAACGCGACTGTTAAGCTATTTTGAAGCAATGACGAGACATTAAAGGAAGAGCGGGCTCAGCCTGTGGCTGCGGGAGGATGAAGTCGCTCTGAATGAAGGTGATTTCAGGAGACACAGGGGCCTGTGTGCCCTGGCTGCGGGCCGACGGGGCCACCAACCTCACACACTCCGAGGACTAATGACATGAATGTGCACTAAGGCTACTTAACATTCAAGCACCGCACACACCACAGACCCGCGTATCCTCATATCGGAATTCCTGAAGCATGATGATTGAGTTCACTGTCACATTAAGCGAGCTTGCTCCTCGTTGTGTCTGAATGAGGGCATTGGCTCGCAGCCCAAACACCGGGCTGAGGGGTTTGTCCTCCCTGCGCTCTGACGCTCACAAGTCAAAAGACACGAGTTCATTTCAGCAGCAAGAAAAGATGAATAGGAAAGCGTAGCTTTCGATACAACCAAGCCAGAAGCGTTAAAGTGGATTTAAAAAAGGACTTTTTGGTGGAGATAACTGGATCTGTTTTTCAAAGCTCGGTGAAAATGAACTTCTAGGACAGTCTGGTGTGGTGTTGAACACATGCCGTCAGATCTGATATGATGAGCAGTGACGAAACTCACAGGTTTCCCACATCCTCACAGCAGTGAGAACACACTGGCCCCCTGGAGGTTTGGATGATGCCTAAACGAGATGGAGTTCCACGAGAAAGGCAGCACATCTGTACACATCCATGCATCCATCCATCTGTCCATCCATCCATCCATCAGCCAGTCTGTGGCTGCAGCAGTCATCTCCCTGGTAACACTGTCCAGCTTTTCTTTGGAGACCCTGTGACTTTGTGCCAGCGTTCTGGGTCTTGAAATGAATCCCTTCACCACGGTGCCCCAACTTTAAAACTCTTCCTCCCCAGGTAGTCCGTCTTACTCAAATCAACTCGAGGACCTCTATCTGGAGATCTGAACTCTTCCACAGCTTCTCTTCCAGAACAGCTCCAGTTCCCCAGGACCACCTTTAGTCCAGAGGTGAGAGTGGGCATGGTTCTCTGGTAATGTGAGAGCTTCACTGAATATTGCGCCATCCTGTCTGTCAACCTCAGAAACTGCAAGGTGCAACCTGATCCTAAATGAGCTGTAAGGGTGTGCTTAACCCGTAAACCCAGGAGAGATGCACCCGCCGCTTCTTGCCTCAGTCAACTGTCATGTGTGAACCTCCTGGAGGCACAAACAGGTCAGACATATCGAGCATGATGTGGAAGAGTTGTTAAATTCAGGAAAGTCATCAAACTCGCAGACAAGAGGCAGAGCTCATAGTTTCATCAATGACAGAAGCTCCTCCAGCTCCTGGGTTCGTCTGGAGCACAAACAGCCCAGTCAGCTCAGCCTCCTATCTGATCTCTGATCTCGCCGTCACCCAGAGGGAGAGCGGCTTTGCTCCCTCTGCCTCATCCTCCAGTCCCCCCCGTGGAGTCCCGGGTCCGCCGGTTCGATGGTCCAGACCTGGCGCTGACACGAGCAGCCGCTCCAGACTGCAGCACAGATGGGTTTCATTTGGCTTTATCTGTTGACACATCCTGTCTGCGTTGCATGTGAGGACAGCGTTAGATGGCCGACTGCAACCTGAACCCAGCGGGCAGGTTTTGTTTTTGAAAATTGTCCACGCTGACAAAGCGCCGCCTTTTCAGTCTGGGTTCCATTATATGCCGGACGTGTAGGTGTGTAAGTTTACACTTAGTGTGAAGTTGGTTGAAAATTGAAACATTTAGCCCCACACATGACACTGTCAGGGTGGTGATGTCAATCTGTTGATCTCTTTCTCTGGAAGGAGGCTGAAATATCGCATCGTTCATCCCCATGAAATTCTTAACAGACGTGGCCCAAGACATGGAATTGCAATGGCTATAATATTGCGTTGACTTTTATTTAATACCATTGTGAATGATGCTTTTATGTCTCTCCTCTCAACAACTTCATCATTATTTTGATTGCATTATTTACAGTCATCCTGACCACATTGCAACTGGCTTTGTGTTAATTCAATGGCGTCAGCGTGCAGCAGATGAAATAGACACACTGAACCATACATCTTTAAACAAATCAACATTTGAAGGCTCAGGGAAATGGAACATAAACATGAATTAAAGTGGAAAAAAAGAAAAAAAAGAAAAAACCCCAAAACAAAACAGTTGCCCCCTGGTGGTAAGCAATTTATTAGCAAGCTGTGCAATGGCAACAGTTGGAATGCAAGTCAGATCTTGAAGAAATGAAAATGGAGCTTTAGCAAGGATGCACATTGCCAGTACCCTCACTATATTATAATGCTACATTAGTAATCACTTAGTGGCGAAAATTGTAACTCTTAACCTGATGCTATAGTTTTTAGTTAAACCAATTTTGCAAAAAAAAAAAAACAAACCCTCCAAATAGCTGATGATCCATTTTGTCAAGTATCAATTAAACCTATAAATATTAATACATGACGTAATCTGCTCTTTTAATTATAAAGCCTTTCTCTTTCACTGATTTCCTGTCTCCAGGGAAGGTGTTGCCTTGCATATGTATGCCTGCGTCTGCTGAACAAGAGTCGATCTCGCAGCTCTGATGTTCTGTAGGAATGTGACCACATGCTCACCTCCCCTGCTGGTCACTCATGAATATGGCTCTAATTGAATTCACTGGAAACAAACAAGTGTTAATTGGGAGGATAACGATGACCACGACCAGCTATTCAGGGGGCCAGCCTTTCAAAGGGGGGGACTGCTCTTACCCACCGCTGGCCTGTTCTTCCCAGCAGGAGGAGGTCTGTGGGAGGCTGAGAAGCAGGAGGGGAAGGGGCTCTACAGACCTTTGTGCTTCTTTTTTTTTTTTTTTTGCAGGGAGGAAGCAATAAAACAATAAAAAGTCTTGGTAGCGCAGTCCTCTTTACTCTGACTCCCCTACGTTCCATTGTGAAAGAAGGGGCCATGTGACACATCATAACGGCAAACAACAAATAGGCCTCTGTGTGTGTGTGTGTGTGTGTGTGTGTGTGTGTGTGTGTGTGTGTGTGTGTGTGTGTGTGTGTGTGTGTGTGTGTGTGTGTGTGTGTGTGTGTGTGTGTGTGACTCACTTCTCGCTCTCACCATTATCACATCCCCAGAGCCGTGCACAGTTATTGAGTTTAGGGGCTTTCATGATGCTACTGCGCCGCAGATACGGCATAAACACATCAATTATTAAACAGGCTTGTGTAATTACCATACACACGTCCACGCATCAGCGCAGAGAGGAACGCCTGACTCCTGCCGTCGACTCCTTTCATACAGCACTGGAGCTGGCCTGCAGGACTTTATGAGCTGCTTTGTATATTACCTTTGTTTATGTTATTGCAGCTCTAAAGTCTGTCAATATTGAAGCAGTTTGGAGGCAGCTAGCTTTTTACTCACTTGGCCTTGTGATATTTCATTGCTTTGTAATAAATTGTTGATGAAGTAATATGATCAAAATATTTAAATGCTAAAATGATCTCATAATCTCATGGAAATAAACAACTGGAGGCAGTTCTTTGGTATTCATTTCTGCTTATTAAGGCGGTTAGGGTGCAAACAGTGGGGTGACCCTTTGCTCCTTGAAAAACCGTGGAGAAAGTTGAAAATGGCAGCCTGAGCTTTGGTTAACGCCTCTGCACAGATGCTGCTGTTGAAGCGCTGACGTCGCAGGAACACCGTTGTGTGGCTCTTTTATTTATTTCTTTTTTGACATCTATAGTTGCTCCATCCGTTGGGTTCTTTATGGTGATTTGCATTTGGATCGGAGGTCTGAACTTGGAGGCATGGAAAATGTTTCAGACGAGCTCAGTTCAGAAGATGAAGAAGCCGGACTCCACCTTCTGAATCATGGCTAGCTTTGTCAGGAAAACCGCGCTGCATAATACAGCAGATGCAAAAATAAATAAATACATTTTAAAAAATCTACATGTAGGAGTCGCATGAGACAGAGTGCATGATTAATAGTGGAATAAATGTTTTCAACTTTTTTCCATTGTTGCTACATGAGATCATCTTGGATTGAAAACTCTGATTAGTCAAGATTCATCTGAGTTTCCAAGATGAAATCCAACATAATTTCTGATGACATAAGTGATTGGCAGCTTCTGCGCCCTGTTTCAACCTGCTCTGACAGTGAGCAAAGGCAGAACCCGGCAACAAACACCGAGACGAGGATAAAAGCAGAACCTGGACGATGTAGCGCTGCGCTTCATTAGGATGACATGTACGTCAGGCGGCAGGTTGTAAAAAATACAACAACATGACATTTGGACTCATCATCGGCGTATTCATCTATATTCCCGTGGTAAATGGCTTTCAAACCTTGCACTGATTTTACAACCCCTGTTTCCATTTTATTGTGAGGCTGCTTCCTTTAAGCTGCTCTGCCTGGTTTTCAAAATGTGAAGGTTTTTTTGTCCCGTTTAGCCTCGCTGGCTCACTTCATTTACACAGACATTCAGTTCAAGTCATCGTATTTAAACAGCTTCCGTTACAATCGGAAATGTCTCGAGATGCTTTAGAGAAACCCAGAGTCGGACCCCCAGACGGGTAACAGTGGCAAGAAAAACAGGAAGAAACCTTCAGCAGGACCAGGCTCATATGGGGTGACCCTCCTGCTGATGGAGGAGGCGGGAAAGGAGGAGAGGAAGGAGGAGGGGAGGAGGAGGCAGAGGAGGAAGGGAGACAAGCAGGGGAAAGGACAGAAAGGGGAGACAAACAGACACATACATCATACATGCCGTTCAGCCCTGCACTGTTGGTCATTCAGGTTTGACCCCCCCTTTGTGCAGACGGTGCTGTGCTACAGAAACGTGAGCATCTGTAGAGGAGCCGGATGCTCCCACTGTCGGAGAGCCATCAGTAACTTCCCCAAGGACGATCTGACATGCTGAGTTCAGAGGTCAGAGATCAAACCACCAACCTGTGGACAAGCAGGGGCTGTCTGAGCCACAGTCTCCCCTCTGCTCTTGATTTAATACCTTCAAATCTGTCTGTTCATTAAATCATAATAACCAAAATATAGTTTATTGGACAGTTTAAGAACTCTTGTGGTCAGGTAGGAAAGTGTTAAATGCCTGCCTAAATGTAAAAACAAGGATGCTCACAGTTTAATCAAAGAAAGTCAAAGTCAAATCAATTTCCTCTATGTTAGCCATCAAAACGAGGTAAATGGTGGACTCTGCAGCTGTTACCAAACTGTCAATGTTTTCCTTGACCTGTCTGAGTGATCTCTTTTTTCAGTCTGGCACCTCGAAAACACAGCGATCAAGCAAAGCTCTTAAAGATCTCCTTCCTCCAGCCGGCTCGCCGAAAAGAAGTTGTCATCGTCTCCCTCTGCTGCGGTCGTCCGGGCACACTCAATCACCTCAGGCATGACCCTGGACAATGGCAGCAGTTCAAAGTTATGCTCGGCCTCCGCATCGCCCAGAAGAACCCGTCCAATCACCTCTGTCCCCCACTGCCTCCCTCACTGGCATCTGTCTTCTTGCCATATATCAGAGGTGAGCAGCGGCCATAAAAGGGATTCCTCCACAGGGACACTGTCCGTCCATTTCCACCATTAAACTGGATTCAGGTGCTGCTTCTCGTGCTCTCCACAGGCGTCCAATGAGTAATGGACACCCTGGTGCCCCTTGTTGCCCTTGCCTATCTACTGTACAGAGACACCGACACTCGCCGACACACGGAGCTGCTCTTGGCTCTGCTTTCGGGCTGTAAAGGAAGGAATCTGTGTGGTGACCACTAGACTGGCCTCCACACCAGAGCCTGGCCCTCACTCCTCTGACCTCTAACTCTCCATTTCTCTGCTTTTCCTTCGGTCATACTGGGACGAGGACGTAGTCTGAATTGAACTCCAGGAGCGCATTTGATGACTCCTTAACGCTCCACTGGTGCTACGGTGCTAAAAGCCCAGGTCGCAGGGTTGCGTCTAAACACAGGAACGATTTTTACGGCTCAGAGGTGACGCTCCAAAGGAACTCCAACGCTATATTATCTAACTAACAGAGAGGACGCAAAAGAAAGAAGTTTGTAGACTTAGAAAAAAAAGCAAGAATACTAAGCTAAGAGTTTCCGTGATCATTTTCCTAATTTCTGTTTGTTTCCCGTTAAAATGCACTTGGCCACACCAAAGCACAGATTTAACTAGAATCTGAACACACTAACACACTCAGTCTTCTGAACTGCTTCCAAAGCCAGTGGAGAACATGCTGGCGTGACAGTCTCCAATCTACGTACACGTCTGTGGACAAAAACACGCAAACAAGATGGCTGTCAAAGCTCGACACATCGGGAAGTGGTAACGCTGATTAAAACTTCACACGCACGCGGCACTTTTGTTGCTAACTAAAGCTAACTAACGGAGACTTTAAGTGTTTGTTTGCAGCCGCACGTTGATCTCAACATCTGTAAAATTCACCACAAAGCACCAGTTAGTGAACGGAAAACAATATCACTCAGGCCTTGGGATTTAAAAGAGCATGCCCGCGGCCGCGTCGGAACTCCTCCTCCTCTGCACCGCCTTCTCATGCGTCGTGATCAGAAGCCCTGCACTGACTAGCGGTGCCAGAGCGGTTAGAGGCGCTTGCCGTTTGTGTACTTGTACGAACAGACAGAGGTTGTGAATAATCACCCTGATCAGACTGTGAAGAGGCTGCACAAGTGGAAACTGCTGTCGGCACTGACATCATTATCTGATAGGAAATTCCAAAACCCAGACCTTCGCAGAGGTTTAACGTTTGAAATGGCTGAAACTGTGATTTTCCTTTAGCCTTTAGTCAGTCAACTAGTGAATTTACAATGTTATAGCTAACAACCCGGTGTTTTTATTCTTCTTCTCTTCTGAGCAGCATGTGAGGAGACCTGCTTTATGTCTGTCTCTGACGCAGTGACGATCACACTGTTGGGAGGAACAGTCCGCACCACCTCACCTTTGACCTCATCATCTTCAAACTCTTCTTCCTCCTGACCCTTCTCTGCTTGAAGTCTGTCGGGTCTGTTTTGAAGGATGCACCAGTCCGGCGATGACCCGCAGCGCATCCTCCCAGCACCACGGGCTGGTCTCCAGGAAGGTGTAAACATCTGGCCTGGAACGTTCTTCACCACGCCAGACTCTTCTCCTCCACATACAGCACCTACTTACTAATGAAACGTGAAGAATGAAATTGTCTTGAACTCAGACAGCCTGTGGACAGCAGGTCCAGGTTGTTGCAGAAATGCTGAGGTTCTGCTCACAAATCAAGCTCCTGCCTCAGGTTGAAGCCCTGCTCTCCACCTCCGTACCTGGATCACCAATTCAAAATACTTCATCCTGAGAATTTAATTAATCCCCCAAATTCTTTGATGTTAAAAGGGCACATTAGTCATTTCTCAAAGAGCCCCAGGAGAACCATAGCTCTGTTGAGGCTGAAGCAACTGCATCTGGGAGGAATCCCAAAGCTTTCTGAACACCTGAACTAGTTTAGGAAGTGCAAGGAATGGGAAATTCCCATCTCATCGGTGAGCCGTTGTATCCTGAGGGCTGCGAGGAACACCTCCCAGACTGCACTGGAAGGCGTGGCTCAGACCCCACACGTTATCACGACAAGTCATAAAAGTGATGTATACTGGATCGTGTCTTTTGTCCCTCCCACTATCCCACACTCTGCATGTAGTCATTAATGTATAATAACACCCCACTGATGCTAACGAGATGCTCCTGGTTGGCCCGGTTTGCTCTGATTCTCAAGTATTATTGACACACAGCCCGAAACACAAATGTAGAGCCCTGTGCAGAAAACAGAGGCCTTTCAGGCATCTAAGCATTTCTGGAATCTGAGTGAAGTCATCACAGGTCTGCACACCTCACACCTGCCCAGGTAATATAAGCCAGCCTCTCTGGACTGGAAGAAGCCGATCGTGTCGGCTGTCAACAGATCTGCGGGTCATCGCTGGAGCTCGGATCAAGAAAGAAGAGGCACGGGGAGAATTTCTGACGACATCATGTCCAGGTTTTGACATCAAGTGCAGTCTCAAAAGTTGTGTCACACTGCAAAAAAGTGTTTGAACACAGATGAAAGAGGCTCACCTGCTTCAGCGTTATGAAGAAAGGCCATTAAATTCAACTTTGCAGGCAAAAGTTCTTGTCGGTGACTTTGAGAGCACGTGGATGTTTAGTCGGTGACGGCAGAAGCAGCATTTGTGTAATTACTGACCCGGGGCCAGCCAGTGGGGACACAGGGCACCTCCTGACATGTATGAGAGGTGACTGGATGACAGACGCTGACGGCGGGACCTTTGTTCCAACAAGGCAGCCGAAGACAGCGTCAGTCAACACTTGGGATTAGGGCTCAGGCCATTAGTCAAAGCAGAGAACCTTCATCTCTCCTTCAGCAGAAGTTCAGCACACTAAATGAGGTGGCGGCGGACCGAGTGGACCCGCCAATGCTGAAGCGAGAGCTCTGAACGACCAGGGAGGCGGGTGACGTAAAGTGGAACAAGTTGTTCTAAGATACATTTTTTTCACAGTCATCAGTCAATCAGCCAAGTTTCACAATCAAACCTGAATTCACAGGCAGGTTCTAATCCCCCACGAGCCCGCTAACAGCAAAACGAAGTTAGACAACAAATTTGTTTATTTGGGAATGAAACTAAACAGTGTAATTTCATTTTATGGCCACATGTTCCACCAGCAGGAGATCACTCCATTTCATTTAATCAGGAACAGGATACACAATACCTTGGAGTCAACCCGTTTGGTTCAAAGTAAGGTTAGAATCAGGCAACAGGCCTCACATTGCCTAATAAATTCAAAACACTAAATCCCATAAATGGTGGTAATGTGCATAACTTTGCTATTTGCTCAGCAACATGATTCAGAAGACAATTATCACAAGGTCCAGTTGTTGATCTCTGACTGTCTGGCAGTTATGAAGCTGTAAAACAATCTGACACTGGGAGAAATATGGCTTCCATCTGAGCGTCTTATTATTGAATCAATGGAGTGAAAGTGACATCCAGAGAACAGGGCTGATGTCATCCGACAGAAGAACTGATTGATAACGCCAGCATGCTTTTGATTTCTGCTTAATTCCCTCTCTGCGTGAGCGCTCCACTGCTGTCCGTCCACCCTCATCCTTGTCTTCATCTGCTGGTTTGACGCTTTCTGCTGTTTTTTTTTTTTGCTGTTGATTCATGCCTGCAAGCGTAAAAAGAAAAAAAAAAGACTTTATCTCTTTAGTAAGATGGTGTTTATGTCCTCTGCCGCCGAGCGTGAGTGTGACGAAGAGGGCGCGCTCAGCTGGCCGCGCCGCTAAACCACCGTGTCGATGATGTCATCCCAGCCGCCGCGACCGCAAGAGCCGCGTCTGCGTCCATGCAATCTGTTACAGTAGGCAAGTTTGCTTCATTTGAGTCCCACTGGAAACCAAAGATTGGGTAATCTGTAATGTCAGGCACAAAGGGTCTGCCTCTATAGAGAAGTCTATTTTTTTATTTTTTTTATTTTGTGATCCCACAGCTGGCGTGTGGACGTGTTTTTGGCTCTGTTTTTATGCATTTCTGTCACACTCATGTTGCACCATTACATCTATTCTCTCCTTGCAGAGGATGTTGCAGAAAGAACGCAGGCTGCCTTTTATTTATTGCAGTAGAGGTTGGGGTTTTTTTTTTTTGTCTCTGAACATGGTT
>BJFM01003173.1:432-22298 GCA_016586285.1 Arothron firmamentum | reverse complement strand
GTGTGTGTGTGTGTGTGTGTGTCTCACAGCAAACTCGGCCTGCAGCTTGTGTGTGTTGTTGAGGAGGTCCTGCAGCTGCGGCCGCGTCAACGGCCGGTTGGCCGACAGCAGGTACTCCCTGGCAGCGGCTTCTCTGGGGGTTACCACGGCAACATTCACCGGCTCCACCGAGCCCAGCGCAGACATGTCCAGAACCAGGGAGACGTTGGAGCCCCGTCTGGAGGAGGAGAGAGACCAAGGTGACCACCATGCCGAGACCAATCCAGCTCTGAGGTCTGCTGCTGGAGGTCAGAACATCCAACAGCAGACCTAGGAGCTGCTCCTGGATGTTCTGACCATCCGCCTTCCTCCTAAAACCTGCTGCTGAGGAACGTCTGAGAACAACTGAGAACGTCTGAGAATGTCTGAGAACATTTGAGATCATCCGAGAACGTCTCAGAACATTTAAGAACGTCTGAGAATGTTTGAGAACGTCTGAGAATGTCTGAGAACATCTGAGAACTTTGGAGAACGTGACAGACTTTGGTTCACAGGAGGAACAAACAAGTTTCTGTGTAAAGTGAAACTCTTTGATCTCTTTTCACCCCAAATATGAACATAAGAGCCAGAAATACAAGGCCTGGTGTGTGTGTGTGTGTGTGTGTTACTGCCTGCTTGTCTGACTGCCGATTGGCTGTCACCCAGACAACACACACACACACACACCAACACAGACACACAGAAAAACATCCTGTTCTCACTCTCAGCCCTGACTCTTCCTTCCTGTTTGGGCCTCAAAGGCTTCACTGGTCTGAGCCCAGAGGAACATGGAGAACACGGCCTCCCCGGGCTGAACCCAAGAGGACGGAAGAGTTCTGAGCTGCAGATAAACTCTGCTGGAGCCAAGCAGCAGATAAAACTGTTTTCTTTTCACTTGTGAAACTTCTGAAGAGGAAAATGAAAAGAAGCCCTCTTTCAGCAGCTCCTCCCAGGCAGGAGGGCAGGAGGGGTTCTCCTGCGCACGCACGCACGCACGCACACACAGTTCAGGAAGTTACCTTTCCTGGAGTCCTGCTGCAGGTTTCATCTTGAAAGGGGAGGGGCAAAGCTTCAGGTCGTTGTTGGTTGCTATAGCGACGCTGCAGTCGGTGTGAGCAGGGACGGGCCTGGATGGAGAATCACAGTCAGACTGATCCGACTGACGTCCGGGTGTCAACAATCCTCCAGCATCACTTCAGCTCTGTGGGGTTCTGCTCTGTGACACCATGAAGGTGTACCCATGCTGTTCCCGCTCCAGTCCAGCAGGTGGCGCTGTGGCTAATAAAAACACCAACTCTGGACTGGGTTGACTGGCGGACCAGTGGAACGAGTGTTCAGGGGTGGCTGAAGCAGAGCCAGAAACAGGTAGAACAGAAATAAAGGTCATACAGGCTGACCTGGGCAGAGGAGAAACAGGAGGCGCAAGACGGCGGCAGGCTACGATTGGCTGCTGAGGGGGGGTGGGCGTGGCTACAGCTGGCGGGAGCTCAGCTTGGACCATGCTTCCTGATGATGGAAACTGAAGAAGAAGAACAAACGGTTGGTTAAATGTTAAACATATGGAACCAAAACTGACATCTTGCTAGTTGACCTGGGTGCCCTTTGACCTCTGAGCAGAGTCTGGAGGGGCAGGGTGGCTCAGGGGGTGAACGGGGGGCGGGGCTTTTACCGTTGCCTCAGAAAGCTGAACCTTCTCCTTCAGTCGGTACAAAACCTGGAGGAGATAGAAAAGAAGGTTCCATGACTGTTCAGGCTGTGGGTGAACCCAGGAGAGCAGAAGGGCTGGGGCGCCCCCTGGTGGACAGGCGGGAATTATTAATGTCTTCCTGCTCAAGCCGCCTGAGTGTCAGTGGAAATCACATCAGCCCTGCTGGTGGATCCAGAAGCTGAAGCCAGGCATCACAAACTGAACTACAGCACATCTACTCAGGAGGAGAACATCCACACAGCTCCAGCTGACACAGGACCAACAAATTAGATCTGAGGTCCGGGAAACAGCGCCCTCGTGTGGAACTACCAGCAAACTGCAACAACCAGCAACAGAACACACACACACACACACACACACACACACACACACACACACACACACACACACACACACACACACACACACACACACACACACACACACACACACACACACGTGTATGATCGAGGTGTTCCTGCCTCAGTGTGTTTGGAGTCACATATTACCATCAAGCAGGTAGTGATGATGATGAAGATCGTGAAGAAGAGGGCGAGTGCATAAAAACCTTCTAGGTTCCACACGTGATCTCTCTGTTCATCCTGCAGGACGTTCTTCTGCAGGAGACACACACACACACACACACATACAGATGTAAACAAAGACAGCTGTCAACAGGGAAGAGGACAGTTTTCCTGGACATCAGCAGGTTTCTGCTTTGCGGTCGGCTCCTCTGGCTCAACACTGAACCCATAAATCTGCTCCTCTCCGGCTGATGGATGGACGTTTAACAGCTGCGTTTGTCTTTGGGCGGCAGCACTCAGCCCTCATCATCCCATCCGTCCTCCACAACTGTCCCCTGAGCGGCAACAAACCTCCGTGGAGATTTCAGTGATGCCCAAGTGTCCGAGGTGTCGGTGCAGAACCCTGACGTTCAGGGCCTGGATGAGCTCCTCGGCGGGGCGGGGCTCGGAGGGGCCCGGCCCATCAGAGGACACCAACAGCTGGATCCCGCTCTTCTCCTCCTGTGGGACAGAAGAGTGCAGATTGAGCGTCAGGACGCGACGTGGGTGGGCGCAGCCTGACATTCAGCCTGCTGATGTGAACCCAACGCTGCTGCCACACCGTCCCCAAACCACAGAAGAAGACTGACGTTCAGCCTCCGCACATCCACAGCCAGGTACTGGGGGTTCGGGTGGGGGGGGCACAGGTCCACATCAAACCTGCAGCCTCCCAACACGTCTCACAGTTCATCTTCTGACACATTCAGCAGCTTCTGACCTCCCGCTCGAAGGATGACCAATAAAAGACATTCAGCTTCCAAACCAGGCGCCTGCGATGCTGTGATGTCAGACCGCTTCATGATGACTGATGTGAAGCCCACGCTCATCATCATCGCTCAGCCTCTTCCTCAGGCTGCATCAATCTGAACAGTCCTTCAGCCAGACTGATCTGGGATCTGCTGAGACGCACGTTGGAGAAGCTCCTGAATCTACTGTTCTGACCGCTCCCCCTCCCCCAGAAACAGATCAATCCAATAAAAAACCACCCCGCCACTGGCGCCGTCCCCCCGCCCTCCAAGAAACAACAGCAAACATCAGAAACGACAAACGACAGAAACAAACAGATTCTCAAAAGAGAAGAAGAGCAGTCTGACCTCAGCAGCGCGCCAACAGCCATGCAGCTCCAAAGCCCCCGACTGATGCTGCTGCCCCAGCGGGGGTGCTTTTGCTCGAGCTGATATTAAATTAAGTAGCAACAGAACAGGTTGTTTCATCCATTAGCAACCTCCCCCACACACGCGCGCACGCACACACACAGCTTATGCTATTATCTGTGCAACAGTCTGTCCTGTCGTACAAACTCATTTGAGTTGCTGAAACAAACCGATAAAAACATGACAAACACACGTGTGTGTTGATCAGAGCAACATCCTGACAAACAGCCCCAAAAGCTGACAAAAGCAACAAAAAAAAGGGTCACTGGAGGTGGAGTCTCACCCCAGGACCGGATCACTGATCTCTGAACTCATCAGAAGGTGAAAATGAGCGATCGTCTGCTGCGAGATCATGGAGTCGTTTCAGTTCGACCCAAAAACAAACAGAGGAATCAGCTGAGAGCAGGACGGAGGGGCAGCTCTTACCCTGCAGCCTGGGGATCAGAGGTGAGGGCCCGGCAGGTGTCGGCCCGGCAGAGCTCAGCCAGCTTTGCCTCCACTTCCTGCTGCCGCCGCCATGGCAGCCCGGCGCCGCCCTCTGATTGGCTCACCCAGCTAAGACCATTATCCTGCTGCACTTCCTGTCAGGATCAGCTGCTATTTTTGTCCCCCTCCCTCCCCCACGCACACGCACCCAGACACACGCGCGCGCACACACTAATTGGCTGTTGGGGGATGTGATTTGGACCAATCGGGGGTCAGCGGGGGGGAGGGGCCTAAAGGCTTCATTCAGAGAGTCTGAGCGGGTCAGTGAGGCGTCGTTAGCACCACAGCCACCCACAGGTGATGAGCAGGTGATCGATCTGTGCACGAATCCATTCACACACACACACACACACACACACACACACACACACACACACACACACACACAGAGCTAACGTGCTGCTGAGTGCGAGCTGGGCTGGGCTCTTTGCACAGCTGCCGGCCAAAACGTGAGCGTCACGTGAAACGTCCAGCTGAATGAGGCCGCACGCACGCACGCACACTCACACGCACGCTCACACGCACGCACGGAGCCGCATGTGTGAGTTGATACGAGGTTAGATTATTAAGGCCTGACTCCTTTCTGAGGATAAACCGCACGCAGCTAAAATCAGACATGTCTTCATTGGTCAGTGTTCATTTACGTCGCGACTGAACTTGTCTCCATGGCAACAAACACCTGAGCAGGTGTGACTTCAGCCAGCGTGTCCGATGGTCAGGAACGTCTTGCTGGAGTGGCCTCGTGGTCTCTGCAGATGCTGATAATGTTCCGCTGCTTTGTCTCAGGATGGATTAAAGAGAAACAGTTCACTCTGTCTCACACACACACACACACACACACACACACACGACTGTCCTCTTCCCTCCGTCCATCAGCGCTGTGATTAAGTGCCTTGCAGACTGCAGGGAAGGGTCATGTGACCAAGCAGGAAGTCAATGAAGACAGGAACCTGCTGGAGACGCCTGAATAACAGAGAGGAGCTGCCAGAGGGCAGCAGACAGGTCTCAGAACCTGAGCAGAACCTGGACCTCCCAGCCTGCTCTCTGAGCTGAAGCAGCCTGAAGCCATCAGCTTCTCCACGTGCACGCCCCTCCGTCTCATCCACCCGCCTGTTTCTCAATATCACCCTGAAGGTCACCGCTGGTTCAGTTATGCAACCACCCATTGTGAAGGTAAGTGGGTCTCTCTCCCTCCAGCCCACGGTCATGCTTGTTGCCATAGTAACAGAGTTGCTGCAGCAACAGAGGAGCCAGCAGCACCTTCCGTCTGCGACCTCCTCCTCTGTCCATCACCTTCAGGGAGGAGAACCTGACCTTCTTCTCCAGAATTCGGCCCTGCCAGGATCCAGCAGAGCCTGTCGGAGCTCCGCTCCAGCACCGCCACACTCAGCCAATCAGGAAGCAGAGTACTCACCATGGTTACCAGGTGCCGTCCTGACACCCTGCCGTGCTCGGGCTGCGCTGCCAGCAGGTTGAGGGCTCCGCTGGGCCCCTGATGAAACCGGGAATCCAGGAGAGCGGCAGGCGTGGCCCCGGCCACGGGAGCGGGGCGAGCCCGACGGTGGTGGCGGAGGCGCTGGGGGTGAGCGTCCGGGGAGGCATCCTGGCCACGATGGCGGTGGAGGCGTGACAAGCGGCGAGACGCAAAGAGCAAGAGCTCCCGATCACCAGAAGAAGATTCTGAGGACACCAGGAGAGGGAAGAGAAGACTGACGTTTCCATGGAAACAAGGAAGATGTGCTAACGGGTCTGGAAGGGGAACGTGACGATCAGTTAGCGGAGGCGAAGGGGAAGCCCTGCACCTCCAGAAGGAGCCTGCGGCGCTCATCCTGGAGCAGGTCAACAGAGCACACCAGCAGCTGGAAGCAAGCCCAGAAGGTCCTCCAGGGTGTCCCTCCGGGGGGGGGGACACCCCGGAGGACCGTTCTGCTGACTCCAGTCTTCCTCGTCCTGCTGCGGTGGTCTGACGGCCGACCCAATGACAGCGGACGACAGGAAGGCTTGACCCAGTCACATCCTGGTCCAGTCCTGGTCCAGTTCTGGTCCAGTTCTGGTCCAGTTCCCCCATGATGACACAAACTCTGTTCTGAAGATAGAAGCGTTGGTGTTGGACAGAAGACGCAACATCCGTCACTTCCTCTCGCCGGGTCGTTAATTTGATGACACCAAGAGTCTTAAAGCGCCACCATTCTTAATGTCAACTCTGAAGCCATAAAATCATCTGAAATAAGCAGTTTTAGAACTTTAAACCTTAAAATTAAGTATAACCACATGCATGAACAATTTCCTGATCTTCTCCCTCCTCTGGCGCATCTACAATCTTTCTCTGCCCACAATGCATTGTGGTCTATGGCTGGTTAGTGACCACTGGATGGTCTCTACTCTAACTGATGCATTGTGGGATATGTAGTCCCACACGGTCCATCCACATGTGATTACACACAAGGAAGAGCTCACGAGGTGAAAACCATCCACGTCAGTCCGGCAGACGACTCTGGTTCCCACGACAACAGTGACCTTCAGCACACATTTAGAACGTGTCCTCAACCTTGAACGCCAAACGCTATAGCAACAAGATCATTTAGGAGAGCAGACAACCACATTGGGGGCTGCTGGCGTCCTGATTCTGCATAATTCCCCCCTGAAGGAACGTCTCATAAATACTGTATCTGCAGCATGGTTGAATCTGGTCCAGCGCCACCAGCTGGCTCCCAACAAACACGCAGACTGAGTCCACCAGATCCCACTGGAACGCTTTAGTGATCATCTCAGCCCTTAAACCTGAGCTTCTGTGGGGACATTTCAGGTTTCAGTGTCCAGACAGAGACAGAGACAGGACGGCTCTCAGGGCTGCACCTCCCTGCCGAGAACTGACGTAAATAAATACCAGAAACAGATCATTTCCTATTATATTCCTCTAGATCGTGAGGATCACAGGCAGCAAATATCCACATTTAGGCAGCTGGGGCAGATGGTAACTGCCTATTCATCATTCCAGAGACAAGGTTATCAGTGCAGGGCTCATCGGTGTGTGTGTGTGTGTGTGTGTGTGGGCACTGCCTGGTGTGTGTGATCAGAGGCCACATGCAGACAGCACAGCCTTACCTGTGATCAGCAGCTGCGTCCAGACTAAAGCCAGTAAGAGGAACATGGTGCGGAGCCCTCCTCTTCCTCCGTGATTCATCCTCCCTCTCTGCAGCTCCGTGTCAAACCAGCCGGCTGCACCTTCTGTCGCGCAAACGCATCAAGGGGAAAAGGCGGTGGTGTGAAGGAGGACAGCGCCAGAGCTGCACGGGGGTCCGCACCGACGCCGACCCATCGCGACGCTGCTTCCCCGCCCGACGGCGTCCTGCTGCGGCCCGGCTGTGCGAGGAGCTGCCGCTGGTGTGGAGGATCGGAAGACAGGCGTGGTGAAGAGGAGGAGGAGGAGGAGGAAGATTAGCGCCGAATACAAAAGCAGCACCCGTCCTCTCGGAAAACACTCACAAGTTAAACAAGTCAACGTAATCGCAGCTCCCCTTTAAATAAAAAACATAGTAAGACAAAGAAGATATATTTCATTCATCCCACATGAGGAAATTTAGTAGTTTCCCCTTTAAATGTGTTGTTCCCTGTGGGTTTGTCACGTTTTCGCATTAATCTAGCCTTAGCATGAAGCTCTGGTTTGTTTTTTTTAAGTCCAAACCCTTAATTATAACTATAATTATAACTTATCTGGTATCAGTCTAGTTTCTGTGGAGCTTCTGCAGGTGTTTGGACCCAAAATGGCGCCCGGAAGTGTCCAAATAAACGTTCAAAATTACGTCGGATAAGAAATAAATGTATTTTAAAGTGCAACCGGCTTCAATGCGCAAAGATATAAACAGATTTTATGTCATATGCCAAATTTCTGGCGTTATCGAAGTTTCCATTCTGAATTTACTAACGTTAATTAATATCGTGATTGAGGAAAATGGCCACAGAGGCCTGCTAACAGCTAGTGTTAGCAAACGTGAACAAATTCCAAACTGATTTTGACATTTGAAACGAGCAATTGTATCACACAGATGATTTATTAATATATTTTATATTATTTGTCATAAGATTACGTATGTCGTCAACAGTCGGAAGGATTTACAATCTTAATATGCATGAAAAACCTGCTAATGTAACTTCTTTGGTCTATAATGAAGTTTGACATCTGTCATACTCTGATTTTAAAACTCTCACCATCTTTTGTCAGTTGTTCTCTCTTTCGTGTCTTCACAGTATTTATTCCTGAAATAAAATGTTTGAGAGGAGAAAGCTGAAGTTGGGCGTCATGTCACCAGCAAAAGAGAGACTGTGCTGACCTCTGCTGGTGAAATATAGGAAGTACACGATGGCAACCAAGATGGGCCAAAAAGGTTGTCGGCGAAGTGAAAAAGAAGATGGCTAGTTCAGAACAGATCTTAAGAAACATACTAAATAATACAATGAACCAACAAAGTGATGCATTGCACAGCAGAAAAATCTTTTTAAAAAACAGACTGTAAATATTACGTTTTAAAACAATCTCAAAGAGCTTGAGAGAAAATGTGAAGGTCTCACTTTTAACTAATTGAATTTCACTGAAATGTTTCCTGTTGTTCTCCCAGAACCGAGTCAACACCAGTCGATAAATCACATGTTAATTAATATCCAGAGTCATTATGCAGTGATAAATATGCTGGTTATTTTTAGAGCAGTAATGTAATTTGGGTGACCTGACAGCAGACGATGTGAAGGGATCCGTGTGTTCATGATATTTCAAGCTTCCAGAGTATTAATGAGCACTGAGAATGTGAGAGTTGTTATTGGGTTTAAAAAAAAAACCAGGTCAAATCACGTTACATAAAATCAACTATTTAATTCTTTGGACTTTGAGCTGCAGAACTCTTGGCCATCAGTCTTGTTGGCTTGTATGCCAGCGTCAGGCTAATGATTGATTACAATTACAACCTGTAAGTCAGCACACACCCTGTGTGTGTCTGTAGGGACAGTCAGGCGGGAGGCGACAAAGCTGTTTTACTCATGATCAGACCCAGATTTCATCTCTTCCAGACTCTGACGCTAAAACTGAGGGTGTTTGAGTGGGATTTCTGAGGGTTTCATTGAGGCAATGTTGTGTTTAAAGCTGCCGTTCCAGAAACGTTACTTCAGGGTGGAACAAACAGGGAGGAAAAACTGGTTTACTGGTTCCCAGCTGATGTGAGAGGAGGAGACACAGGCGAGACGGCTCTGCAGAGCAGACCATAGGATCCAGCTCCTGGTCCTGGAATCCTGAGTTTCCATTCCTGGGAAATGATTCCTGCACGCGGAGGCCACAAACCCGGCCTTGAAACACAAGCCTGTTGAGGAAGTTAAAACCTGACACAGCTGAACGATCTGCTCGCTCTGAAGAGCTGAACGTCCCCCGTTGATCTAAATATCTGCGCTGAAGCTGAAAGACACACTTTGAGACGGATTTTCAGAGAGCTTGTGCTCATATTCTGAGGTCCAGAGTGGGAAAACAACATGGCTGCCTGTGTGACACTCCACATTTAACCCGGTTTGCCCCCACCCCACCCCCCCGGGGGCAGCTGAGGAGAAGCGGAACACTGAATCACTTCCTTTCTTATCTGAAATGAAAACGAAGTTCCAAAAAGTCACAAATGGTGCAACTGCCTTGGTGTGGAGAGCACATTCCTCTGCCGTAACACAACACCAGGGGAGCACACACACCACACACACACACCCCCCACAGCAGGAGTGTTGTGGTGCCGGTGTGAAGGCCTCGGCCTGTGTTCAGCAGCAGCTCCACCTGCAGCTGTGTCTGCAGGGCTGGCAGCTGGACCCAGACACCAGGCGGTCCCTCTGCCAGCTGCTTGATGAGCCTCCTCCTTCAGCCCAACAGAATCGTGGTCATTTCCGGGAGGCTCCTGCCCGGGCAAAGCACGGCCGGGAATTGTGCCTCCGCCCTCTTTTTTCGATGAGGGCCCCGTCTTCCCTGGGCCTCCTCCTCCTCTGCGTTCACTTACGGGAAACACCGCCCCGACTCCGCCCCACCGGGCTCTCCCGTAGATAAAAGCAGCGCACCGCGCTCCTTCGATCTTATTTCTAACGTCGCTCTTTCTGTCGGATCTCCTGACAATAATTTATTATTTTGGTAAAATCCTCTCGGAAAAGTTCTTTCCCAACATGGCTCAAATCAACACCTGCCTTAAACGCGTCTTCACCATCTTTAACATCTTCTTTGCGGTGAGTTGGCGCCTTTGATGTTGGTTAAAATGGCGTCTGTTTGTTCTGGAAGTCTGAGAATTAAAAGTGCGTAGTCGAGTCCGAGCGGCGAACTTTCTGTTGTTGAGTTTAAAACCAGCTTAAATGTGCAGGTTTATTCTTCCATGTGTCTTTAAAGAGATGAACTAAAGTTTTGGTAACGTGTCCTGTGACTTAAAGTGAAAATTTTGGATTACAAATGGACTTTAGTGTGATTTAATTTACACTATCATTATCTTGTATAACTTTAGGGATTTATGATGGACTTTTTAAAAAAAACATCTAAACTTTCCTCAAAGCCGTTTAAAGACAGTCGCGCTGTGATTTGTGTGAACTTTTTTTCTTTCAGGTTTAATTGTGTTAATTTTTTGAATTTCTTGATTTGCTGGACTCGAACATTGTTTGCTGGAGCGGATTTGGCTCCAAAGGGGGGCAGCTCCAGAGCTGCTGGCTCCTGTGACGCACTTTGGGTTATGAAACACCTTCATTCACCTTAATCCTGGTTTCTATCAACTGTATCGCTGCTATAAAAAAAAACAACCCAAAAAACCCCCAAAAAACCAGCGTTTCTCTCCACGTTTTTACCATCTTCGTTATTATTTGTGCCTTTTGCTGCAGAATTTTAAAGCGCTGTTGGTTTATTAGATGAAGTTTAAACCTTAAATAGCCATCTTTTCCAGGACCTGGCCTCGCCAAATATTTGAATATTAAAATCCGAAACTTCCGCGGCTGTGTGACGTCATAGCGGTTAACAGCCCCGCTGGTTTGGGTTTCCTGCCTGTTGGCGAGCCCATCTCCGTAAACACCCGCAACACCAACCGATCCCGACGCCTTCCGGCCAGATGCTGTGGCTGTTGGGTCGTCTGGCGTCCTTCCGGCCGGGGTGACGGCAGGTGTCTGACGGGCGTGCTTTGCCTTCAGGTGGTGGGCGGGCTCATCCTCGGCCTCACGCTGCTGTCGCACATCCTGATCAGCAACCATGGAGGAGAACAGGTAAGACGGCGGCCTGCTGGGCCAGGCGGGGCGCGCACGTAGACTCGCCTGACCTCTGTCTGCCTGCAGCTGGAAGGCCGCGTCACCGGCCTCGTCGCCCTCTACATCATGGGCGCCATCACCATGGTGATCGCCATCGTGGGAGCCTATGGAGCCCACAAGGAGAACCGAGTGTGTCTGATTGTGGTGAGTGCACGTCGGAAGCGGGATGAAGGGTGGGTGTGCACAGGACAGCGTTGACCTTGCCGCCTGCTTCCCTCCACAGTTCCTGGTGTGCATGGTCATCGGCAGCTTGATCACCCTCCGCATTGGAGTCCCGTCTGCCATCATCCGCCCCCAGGTGACCACGCCCACACTCTTATCGCCTCCACCGCCGACCACGTGATGGGTCTCGGCTGTGTGACTGACTGTCAGGTGTGTGTGTGCGTGTGTGTGCGCAGTTGAAGAGCATCATGCATGACAAGTTCAACGAGCTGCTCCCTCTGGACCGGAACTCGCCGGAGGTGAAGAACATGGCTGAGGAGCTGCAGAGGGAGGTGAGGAGAAGAGCTGTGGTTGGTCCAGACGTGTTCAGGCAGGTGTGTGTGTGCAGGCTTGTTCAGCTACGTCTCTTCTTCTGTGGTGTTCAGCTCCACTGCTGCGGCCTGTTCAGCTACAAGGACTGGGAGAGCAACGTTCCAGAGTCGTGTCAGTGCACGGAGAGCAGCGAGAGCGAAGACTGCCAGGTGGTCAGCTATGGGGTGAGACGCACGCACACACACACACTTACACACACGCACACACACACACGCACGCACAGCTGTAGATGCTAACCCTGGTGTCTGCTGCAGATCCTGATGATGTCCGTCTACAAGAAGGTGAGTTCCGATGCCTCCGCTCGTTTTCCCCTCTGTTTGATGACATCATCTAACGTCACATGACTTCCTGCCGCAGCCCTGCTTCCCCATCATCATCCACTACATCCTGTTGGCCGTGGACATCATGATCGGCGTGGTCTTCACTCTGGCCGTCCTGGCGGTAAGATGGGGGTCGTGGATCCTCTCTTTGATGATCACCTGACAGACGGTGCAGCGTTTGCTTTGAAGCGTCAGCAGGAAGTGTCCCGTTTACACGGGGCACTTCCTGTTTGAGGCGTTCTGAAGGGCGTCTGGATGACTCCTCCCCTGTCCTGCAGATCCTCGGCGTGACCCTGTCCTCCATCATGATCCACCAGATGAGGTACCCGGTCAGACCGGCCACCGTCCTGTCGGTGCCGGCCGTCTTCACCACGGCTCCGCCCAAGTACCAGGAGCTGCACAACGCCCCTCTGTACTAGCCACCTGGACGAGGCTTCCGGGTCCTGTTTCTGTCCGTCTGTGATGCACTCAAGGTTTCTGCCTGTCCTCCAGCCACTAAAGTCTGTTTTTATGTCATGCAGTCAGGAAACTGGTAATTCCACATTGAACCTGGTTTTTGGGATGATTAGACCTCCGTCCTGGTAGAAAAACCTGAGATCAGAATGTAAAAGTGTTCCTTGTTTTTGGAATTCTTTTGACTTTGCAACTATGCAAGTACACAACCTTCAGTTTGGAATGTTCAAGGCTGTTTTCTCTTTTTTTGTCATAATCTTGGAGACTATCATATATTTGTAGTTTCTTTTCTGGGTTACTGGAACAGGAACCTCCTCAACGGTCTGAGGTTTATCTGTACGAGGCACCATTCCTGCTTTTTTTGGTTTTTTTGTCTGTCTTGTACTGTTGAATGTTTGCTTCTTTTGTTCTTTAACTGATCACCGTCCTTGATGGGACTCTAAAGGCCTTTCTGTGAATGCTAGAGCTAAGCACTCAATTTAAAACAACAAAGATTAAAAATAGTTAAACTATAGAAGAGGGAACTTGAACACTTTTTCACCTTTACTTGTTACTATAAATCCAAAGACTTAATAAAAAACTTAAACTGATTCTTGAATTTCTGCATTTCTGCTCTGAACTCTGGCCCAGTCTTTGGACCGGTCTCTGGCCCAGTCCCTGGCCCAGTCCCTGGCCCAGTCCCTGGACCAGTCTCTGGACCAGTCTCTGGACCAGTCTCTGGATCAGTCCCTGGCCCAGTCTCTGGCCCAGTCTCTGGCCCAGTCTCTGGCCCAGTCTCTGGACCAGTCTCTGGATCAGTCCCTGGCCCAGTCTCTGGCCCAGTCTCTGGCCCAGTCTCTGGACCAGTCTCTGGACCAGTCTCTGGACCAGTCTGTGCATCTGGAACTCACCAGCTGCCACTGACGTCAATAACTGACCGGATGATCTCATAAGTGCGTCAGCAGGTCTTGGTTGGTTGAGCAGCATTGATGAAGCAACATCTGGCCTGTGAGCCCCTGCTGCCATGTAATTTGAGAAAGGGGCGGGACCACCGATTTCATATCCAATTAGGAACAGACACGAGCTGTCAATCAAGGAATGGTTGATTGTGATTGGCCAGCCCGCACCTACTTGACTGCCACCGCCACCGTTTTCGGTTCCCGTTTCTAACCGCACCACTTCTACCTCCGATCACCCACGTCGTTTCAGTCTCTCTCACGCACACGCACGTTAACTGCGCACGCTGATGTGAGTCTCCGCAGCTCCAAACGTTACACCATTTTTATCCCCCAATTTCGTTGTACAGGACGACAATAAAAACACTCTATTCTCTGCACTTCACGACTCGCTTCTGGCTAGAACTTTTTTGTCCTGTCAGACATAGTTTCAATGTTTCCCAATGTGAAAAAGGAAATAAAATCGCTCATACGTCAGTGAGCTTCGAACAGATGTCTTATCTCGTCTTTACCTCAGTCCGTCGGTAAATTCGGTCACCTCCGGTTTGCGGCTCTTTGTTTCCGACACATTTGAATAAATAAGTAAACACACTTTTGTGTTGTGACATATTCAAGTGTTTCAGACGGAAGAACACATAAAATGAGCGTGACACCTTGTGCTTTGTTTTAAGTCATTGTTTTTGTATTATCTTTACAAAAGCATTAACACCAGCTGGTTTCAAAACCACATTTCCCAGGGTGCTAAATGTCACCCTCTGAACTCAAACCATCACAGTTACTCTGCATCAAATCTTTACAAAGTTTCCAGTATGTAGTGATACGGAAGACGATTAGAGCCACACCCAAAGCTGAATTCTGTTTTATTTACAGGACACGGTCTCAGACGTTTCACCAGAATACTGAGGCTTGTTTTCCTCCGTCAGAATTAAAACAAAAACTACTGACCTTGTTCAGCGCCTGTGTTTTGGTGCTGAGTCAAGGTCAAAAAAGGACAAAAATGACTGCTTCCATGTTTAAAGTGACTCTGATCGTCTTCAGTTGTGATTAATGAAGCTACAGGCCTGAAGGGAAGAACACAGAAGAGCTCAGATCAGAAGTTTGACTAAATAAACATTCACCGTTCAGGTTTTTATTTCTTAAAAGAAGAACACTTTCACAGAAACCAAACATGCGGTTTCATTTCCGTGTGTGTGTGTGTGTTTGTGTGTGTGTGTGTGAGTGTGAGTGTGAGAGAGAGAGGAGGGTGAAAGCAGCTGCACAACACTGACAAACACGTTCGGGACCAAAAGTATTAGTCCATTAATCGATAACTTATCAGTTTTTAATTTGTTTAGTCATCTGTTTAAGTAAATGTATGAAACTAAATCATGAAAACTGACTTTTAATATTTTTTGACTGTTTTTCTTCAGATTTTATAACCTTAAGGTAATATATGGAGCAAGTTTAGTGAAATGACCTGAAATAAATAATAATGATCATTCACATTATAATCTGATCATCTGAAATCAAGCAGAAAGAAACAGTGCTTAAGTCATTTAGGGGTGTGTTTACTCAGTTTTCTTCATTTCTTGCTCTTTGCAAACTAAAATAACAGAAATTGTTGTTTGTTTATTTGCTAAATGCTTCAAATGTTCTAGCTGCAGTTTTCCAGAGTCCAGCAGGGGGCGCACGGTACTGTATTCATGACCGTTCCTGTGTGTGTGTGTGTGTGTGTGTGTGTGTGTGTGTGTGTGTGTGTGTTAGCCAGAGGAGCAACACCCTCCAGCAGGCGTGGCCTGTGGTTCGTCATCAACGATCTGGACGCCCCGCCGGCTGGACGTGGACTGGCTGGCTCCGTTGCCCTTCATCCTCTCCTCGGCCTGAGCCGTCTCCATCATCCCTGAGGACAGAGACAAACCTGTGAAGGGCTGCAGCGTCTCAACCCTGGAGCCTCCCAGCAGGGGGCCCTTCTCCTGAAGCAGCTCCTTCCTGGCAGCCGTGTGACATCACTTCCTGGTTGTGTGTCTTACGTTTACAGAGGTCCAGGAAGAGCTCCTCGATGCCTTTATTCAACTTGGCGGATGTGTGGTAGTGCTTGGCTCCCACCGACTCTGCGTAACTATGGCGACAGACACACGGTTACCACCACCGCCACCACCACCACCAGTGAGGGGGCGTGTCCTCACCTCTCAGCCTCCTCCACTGACACATGTCTGTCTTTCTCCAAGTCGATTTTATTCCCTGCAGACAGAATAATCACAGATTTACATCCAGATCACATCCAGACATCAGAGAATGTGTGTGTGTGTGTGTGTGTGTGTGTGTGTGTGTCTGTGTGTGTGTGTGTGTGTGTGTGTGAGATAACTCACCTACTATACATAAACAAATGTCGTTGCCCAACATTTTCCTCAGCTCTTTCACCCAGTTCTTCACCTTCAAAGACAGCAGAAACGCAACATCAGTGTTTGGAGGTTGTGCAGGAGCGCACGAGCGCACGAGCGCAGCAGAGTTCAGGGCCGTCACCTTCTGAAAGGAGTCCTCGTCCGTGACGTCGTACACCAGGATGGCTCCGTTGGAGTCTCTGTAGTAGATGGGACCTAACGCATGGAAGCGCTCCTGACCTGCTGTGTCCTACACACACACACACACACACACCTGGTTATATACCTACAGACCGTGTGTGTGTGTGTGTGTGTGTGTGTGCGTGTGTGTGTGTGTGTGTGTGTGTGTGTGGTACCCAGATGGCCAGATTGACTCTCTTTCCCGTGATGTTGAGCTTCTTGGTGAGGAACGACGCCTGTGGAGGAAAATTCTGATTTACGATCAATACTGGATGATCAGTGAGTGACCATGTGACTGTTACCATGGTTACCACCACTCACACTGCTAGGGGAAAAAAATACTCAAGAATTCAGAGGAACCCATGATTCTCCAAAACACAAAAAAAACAATCCAAAGTTATAATCTGTGGTAATTGTGCACGTGCACATGCACGTGTTTCCGCGACGCCGTGTCAGATTAACATACTTGACGCTGCTCACGCGTGTTTAAGCTAACAGGATTTACAGGGAAATATAAACGCAAGCGTCAACTCTGGAGAGACGAAGAGCAACACCACCAGCACCGTCACACCCTCCACCCCCAGCACCTCCAGCACCCCCAGAAGGTCAAAGTGCATCTGGGTCAACCCTCAAGGATCATGTGATCTAGAGGACAGAGGAACACACACACACACGTCTCCTTCTATCTGTGTGAGGACTTCACAGACATAACCCCCCCAGCTCCTCACCACCCCCAACCCCTGATCCCATCATGCACCTCTGGGTCACACGGGAGTAACACGGACACAGTGTCGGTCATGTGACCTGAGCTTCCTCTTCCTATCACCCCCCCCCACCCACCCACCCATGGGTCCTCACTGTGCTGCTAACATCAGTTCACTACATTTCCCACAATCCCTTTTCAAAAAAATGAACACTTATCAGTCCAGAGGTGGTGACACGTCATCATATTATGGTGCGTTCAATGACATTTTAATCAATCATTTACAGTATGGAGGATATAAATGAGAAATGTATAAATTTAGTCGAGTTTATTTAAACGAGACCATGACTTTGGGTCTGATGAGCAGATCTGAAGGTAAACTCACTCATCAGTGTTTCTGTCCAGTCTCTCCAGGTGCTGAAGAACCCGACGGACAGTAAACGCAGCCTTTTAAACAACAGCAAATGGAGGGCAAGGCTGCATCACTCTTCTGGGTCTGGCTTCAACAGCCAGAAGACGTTTAACCCCGAGTCCTCACAGCAGCTCACCGCCTTCATGGCCCCGTCTGCCAGGCAGACTGACCGTTCCCCCACTCAACTGGGACCCAAGCTGGGCCACCGGCGTGGCCCCGGCCCCCCCAGCTGAGACCACTGGCTCTTCACAAAGTCAATATTTCCCTCATGACGGCTTACTTTACACAAAATGACCCAATCCTCGGCAGCAGCACCACTTACCGGCGTCAATATTGCCTTTCTCCTAATAATCAGAATCAAAAGTGAGCATCAGAGTGTGGAAAGGCGGGATTCTGTCATCAGCAGAGTCACCTGAAAGTCTCACTTCCTGGAACAGGAACCAGAACAGAAACGAAACTGACCAGCCCCCATCACTGTTGGACAGTCAGATGAAGCCCCCTCACCTGAGCGTGTTCCGTGCTATCAGGTTATTCATTATTCATTCTGTCTGTGGAGAATCCCCGGCACACGGTGGCTGGTTCTGGTTCCGCGGTGACCCCGCTCCCCCGGCACGGTCCCGGGTTACGCATCACGCGTCCACACAGCGGGGACAACCCCACGGACAGCTCCCACCTCGACCGATCGCCTCCGCCGAGATTCCCCCAATAAACACGGATCGATTGGCTGTCATGGCTCGTGGCCAGCTTAGCCTAGCCGCTAACGAGCGCGGCTGTCTTACCTGTAGAGTTGTGATGTGTTTGTCGTTGAACTTGTTCTCGCAGTACCGCAGGACCAGCGATGTCTTCCCAACGCAGCCTTCCCCCAACAACACCGCCTTAAACGAGTAGGTCTTTCCGCTCGCCCCTGCGGCCGCCATCGCTGGCAGACTATTCTAGAAAAGTCCTCGGAACGACCAAAACAAGCTGCGGAGCTCGCTGCTGCTAATGCTAACAAACCGCGTCGGAACCGAAGTCCTGCGTAGCTCACATCAGCTTCCGACTCTGGAAAAACGGCTCAAATCAAGACGACACAGCCTCGACAGCATAAGCGAGGCTGCCTGGCATCGATGCTGACCAACAAGTGCGAGGCGGACGGGTCTCAACTGTGAGCTGGCTGCCACTTCAAACCGATACCTTTGCTGCTTTTGCCCAACTAATGGCGTCTCTTTCAGCTAGTAGTTAGCCGGCTAGCTTTTTCAGAGATCGTGTATGCAATGACTGATGGTAAACTACGCGCTTCAGTTAGACGATAAACAACTCCGTTTAAGTTATCACTTGTTCTCACTCGTCTTGTCTGAAATTATCTGATTAAACATTAAAAGTTTACGTCAAGCGCAGTGATAGATTTTTTTTTTGTCTTTTATTGTTCTTGGACCAATAGAGCAGTCCGGATGTGGCAATGAGAAGTACAGGGGAGTGGGACGTCTGTCCTGCTGTCTCCGCTTTGCAGCGTCACATGATTAAATCGCTGCCTGTCACAACCCCGAGGTCTGCTGGGGGTTTCTGATCTCCAGAAGAAAACACTGCCAAATATGATTGAAAGTGCGTCATTTGGGGGGAAATGATCACAATTGGACATGAATGGCGGCTAATTTTGAACGATATCGAAGCATGTGACGGTGTTATGTGTTCTTGTTATCTCAAAAAAAAAAAAAAAAGGCAACACATAACAACAATAAGAAGAAGAAGAAGAAGAAGAAGAATATGGTTAGATCTGACCATTATTTGCACCAGTGGTAATTTATGACATAATATGCAATATATCAACACCGGTTTAAACATCCCTATTTCTATGCAGTTGGTTAAATTGATTGACTTTTATTTTGTCTTTCTTAAACAGTCAATTGTTGCGCCTGCATTTCTTTGATGTAGTATCAGCATTTCACCACCAGAGGGCAGGCTCTGACTGCATGTGAGCGCTTTAAAACATTGAAAACCAACAAAATTCACCTTCAAGGATTGGAAAAACAACAAAACATTCATTTCAAATCACTTAAACAACATCCCAGACAGGGAGAAACTGCATTTTCACACCCGCGAGCGTTAAAAAGTTTCTGTCAGCTGGGAGACTGAGGACAGGCTGCTGTTTCCAGATGTTTGACAGACATTCATGGATCAACAGCAGGAGGAGACACTCAAACGCGTGTTTTTGGTGTGTAAATCAACATCATCGTTGACATTAATAGTTGTTTTTTCCACACGTGTCTTCACAAAAGAGTAAAACAGGATCAAACAGCAGCACTTTGGCAGGTTTTTGGATAAACTGTTGATTGATTGGATAATAAAGCAGAATAATGAGACTCAGGAATCCTCGCGCTTGTTTGACGGTCTTCCACTTTGTTCTTTGTTAATGATCTCTTGATTGATTTTTTTTTGAGTTTTTCTGCAGAATTTAGTCAGACATGCCCACTGACACACTGCTGTGCCCTCTGCTCTGCTGCCCCCACCCCACCCCCACCCCCCACCCCCCCCCCACACACACACGCACACACACTCCGGCTGTGTGGAAGCACGCGTGCAGTCTGGAAAGCGACCAAACTGCAGCCTCAACTCAAAGCACCTGAACTTTAATTTCGCCGTTTAAACCCGGATTAAGTTAATCTGCTCAGGTTCGGAGAGGCCGCGGCCCCACGGACACGCCATCATCCGGATCCGCGGCTGCGGCTCCTCTGCCTCGTCAGGATTTTCAGGTATTTTTGGAAACTTTTGGAGCAGCAACTTCAGCAGCAGCAGCAGCGGGAGCCATGCCGGGGTTCGCGGCTCTGTGGGCCGGCTTTGCTGTCCTCACGCTCCTGGCCAGGAGCTCCGTGGACGGCGTGGAGATGCGGAGCCCTGCGGCCGCCGGGCAGAGGTCCACGCCGCCGCCGCCGGAGGGGACCTCTGCGGCGCCAGCGGAGGGCACCTCCGCGGAGCGGGGCGGCTGCCCCGGCCGCTGCCGGTGCGAGGCGGACGGGGCGCTGCGGCGGGTGGACTGCTCGGACCTGGGCCTCCGGGAGGTTCCGGCCGACCTCAGCGTCTTCACCTCCTACCTGTAAGTCCGCCGTTTCCTCTCCTTCCGACCCGGAGCCGCCACCGACGCAACGGCTGCGTGTTGGCGTGCACGCAAGCGCGTGCTCGGAGGTGCTGCTCGCGTGAGAAACGGAGCACCTGTCTCGCGCTGCCTGTTTATCTGCCTCGTGTCGGTGCTGAACCCCTATAAAACCTGAGGCAGAAGGAGAACCTCACAGAACCTCAGAGAAGCTCCGAGAACCTCTGAGAAGCTCCGAGAACCTCACAGAACCTCAGAGAAGTTCCGAGAACCTCTGAGAAGCTCCGAGAACCTCACAGAACCTCAGAGAAGTTCCGAGAACCTCTGAGAACCTCTGAGAACCTCACAGAACCTCAGAGAAGCTCTGAGAACCTCTGAGAAGCTCCGAGAACCTCACAGAACCTCAGAGAAGTTCCGAGAACCTCTGGGAACCTCTGAGAACCTCTGAGAACCTCACAGAACCTCAGAGAACCTCAGAGAACCTCTGAGAAGCTCCGAGAACCTCACAGAACCTCAGAGAAGCTCCGAGAACATCTGGGAACCTCTGGGAACCTCTGAGAACCTCTGAGAACCTCACAGAACCTCAGAGAAGCTCTCAACCCCCTCAGCTTTCACGCATGTCTGCAGATGTGTTTGGGTGCTTCTCACAGCTCCAAGAACCTGGAGCAGGTTCTTGTCATGCCTGCAGTGGTTCCTGATCAGTTTGATGGTGTTCTTCAATGTTCTGAACTGGTTCTTGGTGTTGGGCATCCTTCTTCAGGGCCAACACAGACTGCACACCAGTGAGTGTGGAACCTTTGACAGGGTTCCACAGCAGCAGTGCAGATGTTCTCAAGGTTCTCGAGTTTCACTGCCTCTGGAACTTCTTGACTTCAACGAGGTTCTTGGTGGTTGGAATTCCAGAACCAGAGCAGGTACTTGAGACGGTTCCGTGTCCTTCAGGAGGACCCACAGGTGCCAGCAGATCCACCCACCTCTGTCCCTGTGGGGTCCAGGTCCAGGTCCTCAGGAGAACCTTCTTGGTTCCACGTGAACGTTCTCAGGTTCTTCAGGAACATCAGTTTTCACTGTTTCCACTCCGACATAAACAAACAATAAAAGTGCAGCTCACCTCACAGCAGGTGAGCCGACCATGACATCACTGCGTGTGTGTGTGTGTGTGTGTGTGTGTGTGTGTGTGTGTGTGTCTTGGCTGCAGTATAAAAGCAGCACTTGTGGAGGATTTAAATTTCACTCTCATTAAAGGAACCTTTTCTTCAGAAAAGAAAGAAAGAAAGAATGAAAGAACTTTCCTTACAGTCTGTCTAAGACAGGCAGATGGACACACACACACACACACACACACACACACACACACACACACGGCGACAGTCCATCAAAGGTTCTTTGTGTCTTCATTAAAGCTCTAATCAGAAACTGGACCCAGCTGAAGATCACAGCCTCAGTCCCAGTTCAGCTCTGGGAGCTGCTGGACGCCTGTACTGGTGCTGTACTGGTGCTGTACTGGTGCTGTTACACAGGAAGCAGCGAGCAACACCCTGATCCTGACTGTTCCAGTCTGAGCAGGAAGGCGGGAAAACCAGACCAGCAGAGGATCAGTGAACAGCCGTCTGTCTGTCCGTCTGTTCACCGCCGTCAGCCGCACCACCGCCATCTGGCACGGAGTGTGTGTGTGTGTGTGTGTGTGTGTGTGTGTGTGTGTGT
>BJFM01003169.1:11367-29509 GCA_016586285.1 Arothron firmamentum | reverse complement strand
GGTGGGTTGGTTGGATGGATGGATGGATGGTTAGTGATGGATGGTTGGTTGTCTGGTTGGTTGGATGGATGGTTGGTGATGGATGGGTGGATGGTTGGTTGTCTGGTTGGATGGATGGATGGTGATGGATGGATGGATGGTTGGTGATGGATGGATGGTTGTATAGATGGTGGGTTGGTTGGATGGATGGATGGGTGGATGGTTGGTGATGGATGGATGGTTGTCTGGTTGGATGGATGGCTGCTTGTACAGACGGATGGTGAGCAGCACCTTCTGGGCCATCAGGGGCTGGCTGGGGTCCAGGCTGACGGCCCCCCACTCCTCCTCCGTCTCCATGTCGATGGTGACGTCTCTCTGAGACAAACTGCAGCCAAAAACATCCAACTAAAAAACTACAACAACCACAACCCTCCCCTCAACAAACACCTGACCAGATCAGCTGGATCAGCTACTGTTGCCATGGAGACCACTCCCAGACGTGTCATGTGGTTTGCTCATGTGTTAATTGGAATCGTGACTTTCTTGGTCTCTGATTGGTCAGCAGAGCCTCGTTAGAGGTCTAATTAATAAAGAAATTAATCACCTTTTCACTCGATCCTCAGACAGACGCAGAGCTTCTTCAGCAGACTCCCTCCTGACCCGTTCATCAGCCAGAACCTGCTCCACCTCCAGCAGCCTGGGGGGGGGAGAGAGGGAGGGAGGGAGAGAGGGAGGGAGAGGGAGAGGGGGAGAGAGGGAGGGAGGGAGAGAGGGAGAGGGGGAGAGAGAGAGGGAGGGAGGGAGAGAGGGAGTCAGTGCAGCCATGGGCTGGTGAAGTTGACCTCCGTCCTCACCTCTCTCTGAGCTGATTGGCTCCTGCTCTGTCGTCACTCTCGGGGGCGGAGCTTCTCTCCTGGGGTGCTCCAGGCGCCTCCTCGGCGTATGCTGCCCCCTGGTGGCGGTGAGGTGGTAACTACAGAAACAAGGTCTCCAGTTCAGCGCAGCAGCACTCTGGGACGCAGCAGCAGCTTCACAGGAACTCTGACCTCTACCTGACTGTGACCTTGGAGCCGACCTTCCAGCCACTGGCAGCGGGTCTGAGTGTCCCTCAGAGTTTGGGAAAGGACCCTCAGCTGAGCTGTAACTGCAACCTTCTCCTCTGCCGCCTGCTGCAGCTGGGAAACACACGTGGTTTCACTTCAGCGCTAGCGTGGTGGCTGATCCTGGGTCAGCTGCTCTCTCACCTTCTGCTGGAGCTGCTGCACCTCTGCCATGCAGCGCTGCAGGTGGGAGTGCAGCTGGATCCTCTCCGCCTGCAACCCGCCCAGCAGCTCATCGGAGCCCCCCCCACCTCCGGGGATCAGCATTCCCTGTCACACACACACAAACACACACATCACAACACTGCGTCCTGCCCCACTCGAGCCTGTTCCGGGTTTGTAGCCGACCTGGACCTTCTGGGTGTCCTTCACCTCCACGTCGGGCCTAAAAGAGCACAACATCTCCAGTGAGGACAGTCTCCAGACAGACACTCATGTTCTTTCTTTCCTTCTAACTTGCTGTTACCTTTGACCTGCTGTTTCCAGGCAAAGGTCTCCGTCAGACGCCCCCACAGGCGGAGGCTCCTCCACGCCTGGCCTCCCTCTCTGGGAAGGAAAAAGCAGAAAAAGGTCACAAAGAGTTTTACAACCTTTTAAAAAAAAAAAACCCCACAGAGGTGGGAACTAAAACACGAGCACGGCATCCCCACTAGAGGTCTCCACCAGTCCAGCTTGACCCGGTCCGGGTTGGGACCAGGACAGAACCTGTCCCACAGCAACAGATCCTGGGTCAGTTTGGTACGCTGGCAGAAGCGCCAGCGTCAGTCGGTCCTGGACCCGTGCAGGCCTCTATCAGCTGATACCTCATGAGGAGGGACAAGGTGGGCCAAAACTGAAGCCAAAACACGGTAAACGCCCCCCGGTGGCTGGCTGCAGTACTGCTGCTGGCGCTCATTAATCAGCTCCATGTTAGCAGATCTGACCAAACTACTTTGGCTTCATTTTTGTGCAGCAACAAGTGGCGCTCAGCTGTTTTCTTTCACAACAAAGAGCCCACGACTACACACTCTCATGCGATCAAAGCCATGTCAGACACAAAGTGGCCCCCGCATGCCCCAGCAGAACCAGAGCAGATGAAGAACAAGCAGCCAAAGCGGTGGTCTCCACTTACCAACCCCTCCTTCTGGCTCTGGACACCGACTCCTCCACCCCTTCCCACGCCAGAGGAGGTGTGACGGGCCGAGCCCTGCCTGGCTTCAGCCCTGCTCAGCTCCTCCATCAGCCTGTCGCGCTCGTCCTGGAGGCTGCCCATGGAGCTGGAGAAGGCGGCCAGCTGCCTGCTGAGGGAGCCCTTCTCCAGGACAGCCTGGGTCAGCGCTCCTTCCTTCTCTGACAAGGCCTTGGACAGCTGCTCCACCAACCTGCTCAGCTCCGCCTGCGCCTGGTTGCTCTCCAGGGCGCCCAGCTGCAGACGCAGCAGGTCCCTCTGCTTGGCCAGCACGGCCAGGTCGGAGGAGGCCTCCTGCAGGCTCCGCTCGGCCCTGCTGAGGGCGGCGCGGCTCTCTCGGAGCTCCTGGTCGTACCCGTTGCGCAGGGTCTTGAAGTCCTGGATGAGCTGGTCCCGGTCGTCCTGCAGAGCCGCCATGGCTCCACCCAGGGACTCATTCTGGAGCCTCATGCTTCTGCTCTGGCTCTCAGCCTCTGACAGCTTCTGCTGGAGCTCCAGCTGACCTTTCACCAGCTCCGCCGCCCTTCGGTCGGCCGTCTCCCGCTCACTTCTCATCGCCTCCACTCGGCGTCCAAAGGCCTGGATCTGTCCGTCTTTGTCCGTAGCCTCGGCCGACATTTGGTTTTTCTCCTCTTCCAGCAGGTGGAGGTGCTCCTGCAGCTCCTCCGTCAGCCTCTGCTGCAGGCCAGCCCTGGCTGCGCCCTGGTCTCTCCTGGGGCTGCTTTCCGCCTCCTGGGCCGTCTTTGGGTGTGCAGGTGTGGCCAGCTGGGCCCTCAGAGCGCTGCTCTCCTCCTCCTTGTGCTGGAGCTCCAGCTGAGCTTCTCTGTGCTGCTTCTCAGCAGCAGCCTTCTGCTGCTCCAGGTTCCTGATCACGTCCTGCTGCTTCTGGAGCAGCACCTTCAGCTGGTTGTCCTTCAGGGACAGAACCTGGTTCAGGTCTTCTCTGTAGCGCACCAGCTGTGCCCTCAGCATGGCATTCTCAGAATTGAGATCATCCATCTGGTTCAACAGCTTCCTGATTTCAAGCTTCAGGCCTGTGGAAGCCCCGCCCTCCCCGCCGCCCCCCCCCCGGCCCAGCCGGCTCTCGGTCTGCAGGGTTCTGTTCTGGGACACCAGCCGCTCCCGTTCGCTCTGCAGCGCTGCCATGGACTTCTTGAAGGAGTCCATCTTGGCAGCCGTCTGCTGCCTCTCCTGGGAGGACCTGTCCGCTTGGACCTGCAGATGTTTGAGCTTGGCCTGGAGCCCCCTCAGCTCGCCCACAGCCGCCTCCCTCTGCTGGCCCAGCGCCGCCAGCCTGGCCTCCAACGCCGCCGCCTGGGCGCGAGCGTTAGCCTGCAGCTGCTGGACGTACCCCGACAGCTGTCCGTCTTTGCAGGACAGCAGGGAGGAGATCTCGGCGTCCTTGCCCTGGAGGAGCGTCTTCAGGTGCGCCGTGATGCCCTCCAGCCTCTCAGAGGCGGCGTGCAGCTTGTGGTTCTGCGCCTGCAGCAGCAGCAGCTCAGCTCCAGACTCGGCGTTCAACTTCTGGGTCTGCTGCAGCTCCAGCTGCGTCTGACGCGCCAGCTCTTCGCTGTCGCACAGCTGGCGCTGCAGAAGGTTCTTCTCTTCTTCAAGCCCGTCGACCTGGCCACGGAGCTCCTTGACGTGCGCGGCCGTGAGCTCGGCGCGCTCGCAGGCCTCGGCGTTGTTGGCGCTCAGGACGAAGAGCTGCCTCTGCTGCGCCGCAGCGGCGACAGAGTACTCGTTGATGGTCCTCTCCAGCTTCACATGCGTGGCTCGCAGGTCCTCCACCTCCTTCTCCTTCGCCCTCATGTCTTGGAGGAAGCGTTTGATGACAAATCCCTGCTCCAGGAGCTGGTGGTCCTTCTCGCTCAGAGCCTTCTGGTAAAGGTGGTTCCACAGGCTGGAGGCCTCTGCACCTCCAGGGCTGGCAGACAGAGCACACAGCTTGGCCTCGCTGCTCTTCAGGGCTCCTTCCAGAGCCTTCAGCTCCACATCCCGAGAGTCCAGCTGCTGCTTCAGCTCCTGGACTTTTTTACTCTCTTGATCTTTAGAGAGGAGCAGCTCCTCCACCTGCTGCTGGAGCACAGCCTCTTTGTGGAGCGAAGGGTCCGTCTTGTGTGCTGGTTGGCTCTCCTGCTGGTTGTCAGACCTCCTGCTGGCTTGGGAGAACTCCAAAGCCATCTGGTCCCGTTGGGACTCCACCCGGAGGAGTTCTTCCCCGGTCTGCTGGAGGAGATTCCTCTGCTCAGACAGCTCAGCTTCAGCTCGGCTACACTTCTGCTGGACAGCCGACAGCTCTTCTGAGCTCTTCTTCACTTCCTTCTGCAGCTGCTCCACAGCTGCCTGAGAGCTCTTTGAGGAGCTCTCCAGGTCTAGAATCACTTCCTGGTATCTAATGCAGTCTTGCTGCAGTTGGTTTATCTCCTGATGCTTCTCCTTGAGCAGCTCTTGCAGCTCTTTGTTGACGTTCTTGGAGCCTTGGCTGCCTCTCTGGACCGTCCTGAGCTTCTCCTCAAACTCTCGGACCAACCTGAGCTGCTCTTCTTCCTTCTCTTGGCGAAGGTGCTGGTTCACCTCTCTGCTTGCTGCCAGTTGAGAGCTCAATTCCTTGTTTTGGCTTTGCCAAACGGCCACGGACTCCGTCAGCTCGTCCATCTTCTCAGAGTTCTTGAGGATGACGGTTTCCAAATATTCGTTTTCATTCTTGACTTTGTCTGAAGTCTCCTGGACGTTTTCCAGCTCCTCCTGCAGGAGAGACTTGTCATCCTCCAGGATTCTCACCTTCTCGTTCAGGCTGATGGTCTCCTGGCTGTGCCTGCTGATGACCTCTTGCAGCTCTTGGATGAGCACCTCCTTCTTCCCCAGCTGCGACTCCTGGTCAGCCTGCATCTTCTCGATGTGCTGGGAGAGGTTTTGCTTCTCCTTCTGGAGCAGGTTGTGGATCTCCGTCAGAGCGCCCAGTTCTGTCGTCTGGGCCTCCGTCAGCCTGAGCGCCTCGTCCAGTTGGAGCTGCAGGCCGCTGGTGGATCTTTCGGATTCCACGCTCCTTTTCTCCAAAGTGCAGCTGGACTCTTCGAGCTTTTCTGCCATCTGCTTGTTCTCAGCGTGCAGCTCAGAGAGGTTCTCCTTGAGTTCCTCTGAAGAAGCTCTTAGTCTGCAGACCTCTGCCTCCAGCTGCTGCTTTGCGTCGGCCAGCTGGGACACCTCTCTGCTGTGCTTCTCTTCCAGCTCAGACAGCGTTCTTCTAGCATTCTGGTTCTCCTCCTCCAACTGTTCGACCTTATTCAGCTTTTCCTTGGAAAATTTGCGCATCTTCTCTTTGATCCTTTCACGTTCTTCCTCCAGTTCCCGGGCCTGCTTCTCCAGCACGTCCCTCTCCATCTCCAGACGGTGGCTTTTCCTGACGGCTTCCAGTTTGTCTCTCTTGGTGGTCTCCAAGGCTTGCCTCATCTGGTCCATCTGGCTGCTGATGTTCTCGTAGGACTGAAGCAGAGACTCGTACTCCTGCTTCAGCTCGGCGTGCCTGGACCTCCACCTGGACAGCTCCTCAGTCTGGGAGTCTTTGAGAGCCTCCAGCTGGCAGGAGAAGGCTTCTTTCTGCTGGCTGATGTTTTCTATGGTGAGTTTCAAGCTGTCGCAGGCTGCTGCCAGACTGTGGTTGTCACCGAGGACTCGATCGAGCTCCCCTCTCAGCTCGTCCTCGTCTTCGCTCACCGACTTCTCCAGCTCCGTCTTCTCCCGTCGTATCTCTTCTAGAGCGGCTTCCAGAGCCGAGCGCTCCAGTTCTCTGGCGTGCTCTCGATCCGCCAGTCTCCTGGCGTCCTGCTTCAGCACCGCGTTCTCCTTCATCAGCTCTTTCCGGGAGAGCAACGCCGCCTGCAGCTTCCTGCTCAGAGCGGCCATCTTGCCTTGGCTGTCTTGATCGTTGCCTTGCGCGCTGCGTTGCTGTGACCTCTGCAGCTCGCCGGCCTCAGTTTTCACCCGCTCCATGCACGTGTGGTGCGCTCTGATCTGCTGCTGGAGCTGCAGCTCCAGCGCAGCCACGAGTTCCTCCTTTTCTGAAAGCTGGGCCTTGGACAGCAAACAGGCCTCCTCTCGCTCCTTCAGCTCCAGCTGGAGCTTCTCCCGCTGCTGGCAGGAGAAGCACGCCCCCTCCTGGCTGTCTCGCGCAGTTTTACAGACTTCACACGTCTGGACTGTGTCAAACTGGGCCGGTTTGGTACCGGAGGCGCTCAGATCCAGCCTGCTCTGCTGCTCAGCACCGCGGCGTTGCGTCTCCTCCAGCGCAGACGTGAGGAGCTCCAGCTGGGACTCCAGAGCCCGTTTCTCCTGCTCCGCCCTCAGCTCCAAGGCTCTGAAGGAGTCCCGATGCTTCTCCGCCTGCTCCGACCTCTCTCTGAGCTCCGCCTGAGCGTTCTCCAGGTGCTCCTCCACGCTGAGGAGTTTGGATTTCAACACCTGTGCACGCTGCTCTCCCGCCGCCAGAGCTTCGTCTTTTCTCGCCAGCTCCTCGTACATGTTTCTATTTTGGGATTTTAGGTTTTCGATCTCCGTTTCCAAGTTTGCCAGAGAAGGAGACTGATGCTCCCTCTGGTCCAGAGACGTCCTCAGGTCTTGGAGACTTTTATCTCGTTCCTGCAGGAGCTGTCTCAAAGACGCCAGCTGGTCCTGATCAGACGAGGAGGCTTCGCGGAGCTCCTCCAGCTCCCGGACCTTCTCCTCTAAGTTGACCTGGGCGGCCCTGAGGTCATTTGTGAGCCGACTCTGCTGTTCCAGGAGGGCCTGGTGGTCTCCCCTCAGCTCCAGCGTTAATGTCCTTTCATGTTCCTCAGCTTTCTTCATGGTCTCTTTGCGTGCTAACAGGGCCGCCTGCACCTTCTTCTCCAGCTTTGTCTTTTCATGGGTGACCTGAGCGAGCTGCTTTTCCAACTCAACCGCAGCAGCAGAAGCGGAGGAGGCCTCGTTCTGCATGTCCTTCTGGAGCTGGTCTAACCTCTGCATCCAGCCTTTCCTCTCCTGCTCGAAGGCTGCGTGGTCCTCAGCGGCGCTGGCCTGCAGCTGCTCCAGCAGAGCGCTCCTCTCCGTCAGCGTCTGCAAAGCCTGCGATAAACGCTCTTCTTTCTCATTTAAGGTTTCTTCCAACGACTGTTTTTCTGACTGGAGCTGCTCACTTCTTGCATTCTGCTCACTAATCCGTCCCTCCATCTCCAGGTTCTCTCTCTTCAGGTCAGAAATGTTCTGCTCATAGCGCTCGGCGGCAGCCTGGGCTTGATCAGCTGCTTCCTGCAGCGAACCCTCGGCGTTCTCCTCGGCCTGCTTCTCGTACTGCTCGACTTTTTTCAGCAGCTCCTTCCGGACGAGCAGAGCGGCCTGAAGTTTCTTCTTGACCGCGTCTTTGTCTTTAGTCACCTTGGCCAGTTGCCCTGTTGCAGCCTCCTTCTCTTGAACCAAGTCCAACTTCTGAGCGTTTGCAGCCTGGAGCTCAGCCTGAAGACGTGAAAGCTGCCCTTCCAGCTGCTGGCAGCTCTCTCCAAACCTCTCCACAGATGCCTGGTGCTCTTGCTTCAAGCTCTCCAGCTGGGCCAGCACAGAGCTTTGTTCTTGGCTGGCTTTGATGCGTTCGTTAGCTGCAGACTCCATCACCTGGGCGACGGCTGCATCCTTGTCCAGCAGCTGCTGGCTCAGCCCAGCCACCAGCTGCTGCTGCTGACTCAGCTGGATGCTCATGCAGCCCATCTCCTCACCTTTGTCTTGCAGTTCGGAGTGGAAACAGGCCAGTTTGGCAGCGGCTTCTTTGGCTTTGTGGACTTCGGCTCCCAGCTGACCCCGGAGCTGTTGGAGCTCCGCTTGCAAACCAGCAGCCTCCTGGTCTTTCTGGGCGCTGCGTCTCTCTCCTTCCTCAAGCATTTCCTGCGTTCTTTCCAAGTCTGCAACAGTTTCATCTAGCTGGCTCCTCAGAGCATGAACCTGGCCCTGGTGACCTTCTTCTAACCGTGTGATCATGGCCTGCAGAGAGCTGGCCTCTTCGCTCAGGTCAGGTGACCTCTGGTGACCGTCCTTCTGCAGAAGCTGGTGTAGCTGGTGCTGCGCGGCTGCCAGCGCCTGCTGTAAACGGCTGTTTTCAAACTCCTTCTCCTGCACAGACGCCAGCAGCTTCTGCAGCTGGAGCCTGGAGGCCGAGGCCTCCAGCTCTCTGGCGCTGAGCTGCTCTGAGCCCTGCCTGACCGCTGACGAAGCCAGCGCCAGTTTCTCCTGCAGACCGTCCAAGTCTTCCTTCAAAGCGTTAACTTTTACATCTTTAGAATTCAGTTCATGCTCAACACTTGTCAATCGCTCTACCAGTAGGTTCTTCTCCTGCTTCTCTCGCTCCAGCACCAACAGCCACTCCCTCTCAGAGTCCTGCAGAATCTGCTCTATCTTTCCAACATTTTCTTTTAACTGAGACACTTCTTTATCTTGGACACTAACCTTTGTTCGGAGGCCATCTCTCTCTGAGGTCGCCCGCTCCATCATTTCTCTCAAGCTGCTGGACTCTCGCTCCATCTGAAGGCATCTACCCTCCAGCTCGCTCTTTTCTGCCAGGGATTTGCCAGCGTCCTCTTTCAAGCGTGCATTCTCACTGCTGGCGGCGGCCAGGAGCTTCTGGTGCTCTTCTCTGGCCGAGGCGGCCTCCTGCTTCAGCCTCTGGTTGAGCTCCTCCAGCTTCTGCATGTCTGACAGCAGCTGGGAGGCGTGCTGGGCCTGCCAGCTGCACTGGCTGTTGATGGCCTGCAGAGCCATTTCTCTCTGCTCCAGGTTCTCCGTCAGAACATTCACCTGGGTTGCAACCTGGACGTGCTGGGATTTGAGCTTCTCTATCTCCACCGTCAGCAGGGAGACGTTGGCCTGGTGAGCAGCCAAAGCTTCATCCTTCTCCTTTGAAAGGCTTGCGTTGAGGTCTTCTGCTCTCTCCAGGTTGTGACGGACCGCAGAGATCTCCGTCCTCAGCGTTTCTATGGTGCTGTCTGCCTGTTGGTGCTTGCTAGCTGTGTCCGCCAGCAGCTTCTCCAGGCTGGACACCTCCTCCATCCTTTGGGACAGTTGTCTTCTGGCGTCTTGCAGCTCCTCTAAGCTGCTTGCATATTTCTCTTTCAGGTGGTTGAAGGCACTTTGTGTTTCTTCTGCAGACTTCTTGAGGTGTCCACATTCTGTGGAGAGCGAGTGAAGCTGACTCTGCAGCTGCGACACCGACTCTGCGCTTTCCATGAACTGAGTTTTGAAGAGCGACGCCTCGTCTGCTCTTCTCTGGACGTCCTGAAGACGTTTGGCTTGCTCTGAAAGAGCTCCATCCTTCTGGCCCAGGTCCTGTTTCAGATCCTCCACCTCTGTGGCCTGAGCCTGGAGGGCCTGCTTGAGCTTTGCGACAGACTCCTGGAGGTGTGAGACCTGCTCTTTCAGGCTGTCGCTCTCGGCCTCCTTGGCCTGCAGGCGTGTCTGGAGTGTTCCTACGGCAGCAGCTGACTGCTCTTTCTGCTCCAGACTACGCTGCAGCGTGGACACCTCCAAGCCTGAACTCTGGACCTGAGCTGTGAGTCTGCAGACGGACTCATGGAGGTCAGACGTCCTGGCGCTCAGGCTGACGGCCTCGTCGCTCTTCTGCCTCAGCAGCTGGTCCAGCTCAGCCTTGGAATCGGTCATCTGCTGGATGAGAGTCTCCTTCTGTTGCAGGAGCTCCTCCTTCTCCTGCAGGGCCAGCTGAAGCCCCTGCTGACCTGAGCATTCGGCTGTCAGGCGTGTAACTTCTTCCTCTGACCTGGCCAGCGCTGTCACCCTTCTCTGTAGCTCCGATCTGAAGGTTGCGCTCTGCTCGTTCAGGGCCTGAATGTTGTCCCGAAGGTCTGTGACCTCTGCGTTCCTCTGCTCCAGCTCCTGAGAGAGCAGCTCGTTCTTCTGCTCGGCCTGGCTGCTGAGCGAAAGCGCAGACTGCTTCTGTTTGCTCAGCTCGTCCTCCTTCTGTTGGAGGTGCAGCTTGGCCTCAGAGCGCTCTCTGCTCACGCTCTCCAACTCCACCTGCAGCTGAGAGATGAGGCTGGTCTGCAGCGTGAGCTGCTCCTGATGAGCGTGGCACTGCTCTGCTGTCTGCTGAATCACAGCATCTTTCTCCTTCATCCCTGACCTGAGGACAGACTCTTCTCCCTCAAGTGTCCGTATGCTATCTCGAAGTTTCCAAAGCTCATTTTGCTTCTCCTCCAGCAGAGAGGTCTGCTCCAGCACGGTTCCCTCCTTCTCATTCAACAACTGTGTGAGCTCAGCAACCTGTGTTTTCAGGCCTCCAACTTCGTGGCTCAGACTCTGGAGCTGTCCTTCTTTCTCCTTCAAGGCCGTCGACAGCTCTGCGCATTCGTTGGTCTTCTGCAGCAAACCTGCAGCCTTCGCCTGTCCACTCTCTTCAAGAAGCTTCTTTAATTCATCTAGTGTGATTACCAGCTCCTCCTTTTCCTTCAGCAACCTGTCAGCTGCTCGTCTGTCCTCTGAGATCTGCTTTTCAAGCCCAGAAAGTTGCTCTCGAAGCGAGCTTTTGTCAGCGGCCAGCTGGGAAACAGACTCCTCTCTCTGTGCCAGGTCCTCTCGTAATCCCTGGCTGTCCTCTGTCAGGCTGCTGAGCGCAGCGCTAAGGCTGCCGTTCTGCTCAAGAGCTTCCTTCAGCTGCCCCTGAAGGTCAGAGCGGAGCTGTGAGTGATGAGCGAGCTCCTTCTCCTTGGCCTGGCAGGCAGCGTGAAGCTGCTGGATCTGGCTGTGCAGCTGCACCACCTCCTTCTGTCGGAGCTCAGCATCGGACTCCAGCTCTCTGGCCTGTCCCTGCAGGAGCCCCATCTGCTCTCCTAAACTCCTGATGGTCTCGTTCCTGAGGTTCAGCTCCTCTTTGTGCTGCTGGCACTCTTGCTTGGCCTTGCTCAACGTTTCTTCCCGGTCCTCCACCTGCTGGCAGACCTGCGAGTGTTTCTCCTGAAGTGACTGAGCGTCTGACTGCAGCTTGCAAACGGCGTCTTTCTGGTGACCAACTTCACTCTTCAGACTCTGGTTCTCTCTGCGCAGCTCCTCCTTCTCCGCCAGCTGAGTCTTCAGGCTGCGTTCCTGCTCCTGAAGCTGCGTCAGCTGCTTCTGCTGGCTCTCCATTTTGCTTTGGAGGTCAGCGAGAGCCCGGTCTCGCTCGGCCACGCCGCGCCGCAGCTGCTCCGCCGTGGAGGCCAAGCCCTGCACCTGCTCCTGTAGACACGCCACCTTCTCCTCCTCCTCCCTGACCACCTGCTGCAGACGGCTGCATTGGTTCGTCTTCTCCAGCAGGGTTTCCGAGGTTGCGTGTGAGCTTTGCTCCAGAACTCTGCTCAGCTCCTGGTTCTGGAGCGTCAGCTCCTCCTTCTCCTCCCGCAGCGCCTTGATGAGGGCGCCGTTCTGAGAAAGCTGCGTTTCCAACGCGGAGACCTGCTCTTGCATTGATCGTGTTTCACAGCTGAGTTGTGCGGCCTCCGTCTGGCTGTGGGTCAGCTCCTGCTGCAGTCTGGCGGCCTCTGCTGACATCTGCTGGACCTGATCCTCACAGCAGCTCTTAGCCTCCAGGGCGGATGCTACCTCCCGGCTCAGCTGATGGACACTCTGCTTCTGCGAGTCAAGCTCTTCGGTCAGAGCCTCCAGGTTTTCCTGCAGCTGCTTTTTCTCGCCTTTCAAGCTGTTTAAAAGGTTCTGGAGGTTGGAGATGTTCTCAGATTTGCTCTGAAGGTCTCTGCTCATCTTCTCCTGTTCTGAATGCTGCGTTTTTACCTCGGCCTCGAATCTCTGCCTGTCGCTCTCAGCCTGCTTCAGCTGGATTTCCAGGGACGCTACGGTGGCCTTCATCTCCCCTCTCATGATGCCTTCGCTCCGTTTCTGCTCCTCCAACTGCTGGGACACCGTCTGCGTTTCCTTTCTGTGCTTCTCCACCTGTGAGTGGAGCCTGTTCTGCTCATCTTTAGATGATTTGAGCTCTTTCTCCAAGGACTCCTCCTTACTGCTGAGCTGCTGCTGCAGCTCTGAGGACTCCTGGAGCTTCTGGGCAGACGACATCAGCTGGTCCTTCAGGGAGGCGACGTGCGCTTGGCATTCAGAGAGATGCTGGCAGTGAGTGGACAGCTGCTTCTGAACCTCGCCGCGGAGCTCCAGAATGGTCCTCCTGTCCTCATCGGCTTGCTTCAGCAACGTCTCCACCTCGGCCGTCTGGGAGTCTCCGTGCTCTCTGACCTTGACCAGCTCCGTCTCAGTGTCCTTGAGGTTCTCCACCAGCTCGCTGAGCCTGGTTTCCAGGCTCTGCTGGTCTGAGTTCTGTGACTCCCTCAGGATCAGGAGCTCCCGCTCGGCCTTGCTCAGAGCGTTTTCTACTTGAATCAGGTTCTCCTCTTTCAGTTTCAGCTCTTGCTTGAGCACGTTGAGCTGCTCCGTGTATTCGCAAACGTTACCAGAGAGAGCAGATATCTCCTTGTCCTTCTCCAGCAGGACGTCCTTGAGACTGTCCATCTCGCGCTCGCAGCTTTGGAGGTCATGAATGAGCTGGGCTCGCTCCTCCAAGTAGGCACTGTTGAGTTTGTCCAGCTCCTCGTTTGTCTGATCCACCTCCGTTTGCAAACTTTCTATGGTGGCTTCCTGCTTTTGTGTCTGGAAAAGAAGATGGAAGACAGTGATGATGAAGCGAGTGATGAGACGGCAGATCTGCTGTCCATCCGTCTGAGAAACGGTGATGACGGGAACGCACCTTCTCCTTCAGCAGACTCAGCTTCTGCGTGAGGTCGGCCACCTCCGCCTTCAACTCCGAGCATTGTTTTTCTGAGCTGCTGCATTTCTGGGAGATGTTCTCGAGCTGCAGGGAAAAAGCGGTAAAAGCTGAGCGAAGGAGGCCACGGGAGCGAGGCCAGCAGCAGCAGACTCACGCAGTGCTCGCTCTGAAGCAGCCTGTCTGACGCCTCTCTGATGTGCAGCTCTTTCAGGCTCAGAGCCTCCTGGAGGCTGCTGACCAGCTCCAGCTTCTCGCGCGTCTTGGCCAGCGTGTTTTCCTTCTCCGTGAGGGAGCTTTCCAGGGACTCCTGCGCCTCCGTCAGCCTGCAGGCACCAACCAAACACCAGCTTTTATTACGAGTCCATGCCGGTTTGAAGAAATGATTCAGTGATGAGAACAATCTGGCTTTAGATGGTTTCAGCCAAACAGAGAGAGTTCCACAGAAGCAGAAATGAAAGACGGTAACGTTAAACGACAACAGCCATCTGCCTGTGGGAGGAACAGACAGATGCCTCCACCTAGTTATTGGCCACCAAAATCATTCCTCTTCCTTTTGTGTTGCATTTCATGAAGACACAAGCAGGAAGTCTTTACTGCGCACGTGACCGTGTGACGGCTGACTGCAACCGTGGCAGCGTTCCGCAGCGTTCCGCAGCGTTCTGCAGCATTTAGCAGCGTTTAGCTGCAGCCGCACATGAAAAATTGATCAGAACTGTCAAGTGATGAAGGACAATGAAAAACATGAATAATGGAAATTCAGGAGAAACAAACACCATCTAAAATTAATCTTATATCTGAGTATAAACCGCTGAAATCTGCTACATTTAAAAAATCGTCAAGTAAAAAGGTTCAATTATCCAAACCTGACGGGACAGAAAAGCTCCAAAGAGTCTTTGAGAATGAGCATAAATAAAACATCTGAGGTGCAAGATGAGAGAAATGATGGCTAAAGGTCTCTCGATGGAGGGATGGATGATGGGTGGAGGGATGGATGATGGGTGGAGGGATGGATGACGGGTGGAGGGATGGATGATGGGTGGAGGGATGGATGACGGGTGGAGGGATGGATGACAGGTGGAGGTACCCTTTGAGCTGCTCGTTGAGGCTGTTGACCAGCAGCTGATGTTTCTCTGCATCTCTGCTCTGCTGATGTCGAGCACCGGCCAGTTGGCTCTGCAGCTTCTCCAGCTCAGTCTGTCGGTGCAGAGAAACAGATGATTGCACAGCCGGTCAACTCCTGAACCCCGAGACAAAGACGGCCTGTCCACAGAGAGACAGACAGACAGGCAGGCAGGCAGACAGACAGGCAGACAGACGAGGGTCAGCCCATCAGCGCTGTTCCAGTCACCGTCCTGACAAATCCCAGGTATCCGCAACCAGTGAGTATTAGCATGCACACCACACCGTTAGCCAGCACCGCCAGAGACCGTGATCTCCAGCGCACGCACACACACACACACACACCCAACACACCTGAGAGACCCAAAACGGCTGCTCATCTTCATCTACACCAAACGTCACCTGTGTTAGAAGGCTTGGTTACACAGTCCTACTCCTCAGCAGCGGAGACATGCAAGTCATCTGACATCAGTCGCTGGGCTACACCTGCAGACTCTGGGTGGAGTTTGCTTCACCAAAGCTGCCCCGGACACGCCCCGGAAGGTTACCTGCAAAGCCTCCACGCGAGCCTGAAGCTGCAGCCGGTCCTCCAGGTCTTGGCAGCGCTCCTCCAGGCTCAGAATCTGCTCCTGCAGTTGATTCCTTTCGAGCTCCAGCTCCTCCACAACAGAGCGCAGACCACCTGGGCTCGCCGCCAGGGAGAGAGGCGTTAGAGGCGCTGCTGCCTCGCCCGGAGGCTTTCATTCAACCTCCACCAACACATCACACTTCCAATCAGACAGCATTAACAGCAACTTCCTGCAGATGTTTGGAGGTAAAAGCCCACGTGGGAATGGAGTCGAGCTCCTTTCTGTCATCAGACTAAAGAGCGAAGGGCTGGCAGAGCAGCAGTCTGCAGCAGGAACTTCAGGCTCTGCATGCACTCATCCACAGGGCCAGTGAAAGGAAGCGCCCAGGATGGATTCAAAAGAAGCAGAAAAACTTCTCCTGTATTCCACATTAACCAGCAGCGCATGCAGAGAACAAAAATAAAAAAGAGATGGACTTACCACAGACCGCTCACACATTTACATGATGACACAAATTCACACCAGCCAGCTTCAACCAGCATGCACACGTCCAAAACAACACTGGAAACGGCTGCAAATGGAATCAGTGAAGGATGGAGCTCTGGTCTGGTTACAGACCTGACGCTAACGCTAGCCCGACTGGCGTCCCACACGGACACGACGTCGGGCCACGTTCAAAACTAAAACAACACAACAGCCACTGCGGCACGTCTGGTGGGATGTGCATGACAGCGTGCATGCCGGCTGGCGGCGTCTCCAGGGTGTCACCTGTGTCAGGGGCACTGTGCTCGGGCCACCAACCTCCCATGTTCTCTCCCTCCATCGGGGTGGTGCTCTCGGAGGTGCTGCCGGGGTCCTGGAAGCGAGTCTGGCCGTCAAACTCAAAGTCCTCCTGGAGATCAGACAGACACAGCTGGTGTGTGACAGACGGAGCGGAGGCACCCGCTACCGCGACCCCGCCCAGGCGGGTCTGAGCGGCAGAACCTGAGAGAACCCGTCAGGAACCACCCCATCATTAACAACCGATAAAGAGGAGGGCTGGAGCCCACACTGGAGTCTCCTCTGATGGAAGGTTTACTTCCAGGTGGCGCTGCTCAAAATGCCTAACAAAAGAGCCGATACGTAACCATGGCAACAAAACCACCCGTTACAAACAAAAGTCCTTGCTATGAAGGAAAAGGCTAAAAAAGAACTTCGACCAACTTTCAACAGTGACGTGCAAAACTATGGCCAACATTTAAGAGTTCCACAACGTGGAGCACGTGCACGCCGGGCACACCCACCTGGAGGCTTCGCTGGGACGGAGCAGCCAGCTTCTTGGCGCCGTGCCGGCCGAGCCCCCTCGCTTGAGCTAGCTCCTCCTCCAGCTCCTGCTGTCGACTTTCCAGTGCTGAATCGGAGCAGCCAGGAAAGAACCAGTCATCCTCAATCAGTTTTGTGCCACAGGGAAGAGGGGGATGGAGGTCAGACAGAGACGAACTCATAAACGGGTGCAGGGACGAGCAGGACAGAGCGGAGGAGGAGGAGGAGCGGAAGGAGACGGGATCAAAGAGGCGCAGAGGGGACGTGGCACCATGAAGAGGGAGGTGAGGCACTTTAAACACCCCCCACACACACACACACACACACACACAGAAAAGGTTTGATCCAAGCTTGAGAGCGGCAACAGGCAGGTGGAGACAGAGCTTCTCTGCAAGCTGGACGTGTCTGCAGAGGAGCAGCGCTGCGTTGGTGCACGGCTGAGGGAAGCGTTCAAGCACTGGCAAAAGCAGATCAAAGCGCCTGAGGAGAGCCCGGAGCTGAAGGAGTCTTCTAAAACCCAGCTCTGGTCTCCAGAAGGGGAGCCCCGCAGATGTGAGGAGGCCCCCTCAGCTTGGCTGGCGTCCAGCAGCAGGGACGCCAGCGCTACAGGAGCTTCCCATCTGTTTTGTGACAACAAACTGATTTGAAAGTGGAGAGGCGGCTGGAAGCAAAGGTGGAGCAGAGGAAAAGGAGGAGTTAGGAGGTGAAGGTGGGTCAGCAGCAGCAGCACGGAGGCGGCCTTCTTCCTGCCCTGCGTCCTTGATGCTGGGCTAATGTTACTGCGACGCTGGTGAAGGCCAGTTAGAACATGCAGCAGAAGAGCTGGCAGCAGCGCGAGACACCAGAGACAGCCCAGATTCAGACCGCAGCCGGTCAAACCAGGCTGCAGGCAGCTCTCCAGACTGTCCTTGGGCCTGAAAGCTGTTAATGCTCATCCCAAAGTCTGTTAACCTCAGTTAGAACCATTAACATCAAGCTGATGCTCAGGGAAAAACCTGTCATGACGGTTAGCGCACCACAGACCCTCCAACCTAGGAAATGAAACGAGGGATCGCGGGTGGATGTGCAGGAAAAACAGACAGAAAAGCATGATTGGGAAGAAAAGGAAAGGAGGAAGATGGAGGAGCAGAAGCAAGCGGAGCCTCCGCGTGCAGCCGGCTGCTGTACTGCCGGCGGCTCACCCGGCAGAGGCCAACGCGGCAGGGAGCAGCAGGAAGTACAGCGTCCTCGGCGGAGGCGGAGGGGGAGGAGCCTGCGCGCACAAAACTGATGGGAAACTGTTCTGATTGGCTGCTCCCATCCCGGGAGCAGGGGCTGGAGGGGCAGCGTGAGGGGAGGGCGGAGGTCCGGGGGATGGGAGGCCACATGGACTCAACGCCAAACGCTCCCGTTAATGGTGAGGGCGAGGAGACAGACAGTCACGTTCAGTCAGACAGCAGTCAGCACACACCCGCACTGGCTGGTGCTGATGGTGTTGGAGTTCTGGACATTAATAAGAGAAGAGGCTGCAACAAAGATGGCTTTGTGTGTTTTTAGCAGCGTTAGGGCACCAGGCAACCCTTAACACACACTTTCCCGCTCCACCTGTGTCTAATCGTCTCAGCCGACAGGCTCCGCCTCCACCGACCATGGCTCCGCCCGGCAGCAGTCTTACCCTCTCTCTCCTCCTCCATGTGGCTGATGCGCAGGGCCATGGCGGCCTTCTCCTCCTTGGCCCGCTCCCTGGCGCTGGCGGCCTCGGCCACCATCTCCTGCCACTCCAGCACCTGGCTCTGGGTGTCGTCGGCGCTGCCCGACTCGCTGGCCTGCGAGCGGCGGGAAACCACAGTTACACCCAATCGGACGTGTTCTTCCAGATGCTGAACGGCGTCCCCACCTGAGACGCAGCCCTCTTGGTGAACTGCTCCAGGTCTGCCTGCAGCGTCCTCTGCTGCTCCTCGAACGCCGCCAACTTAGCCTGCAGCATCTCTGTCACAGGAGAGCAAGGTGAGAGAGAGAGAGAGCGAGGATGGCTAGAGCGAGGATGGCGAGAGCGAGGATGGCGAGAGCGAGGATGGCGGGAGCGACGCGGGCGAGAGCGAGGATGGCGAGAGCGAGGATGGCGGGAGCGAGGATGGCG
>BJFM01003168.1:84906-113453 GCA_016586285.1 Arothron firmamentum | reverse complement strand
TTGACGTTTATCTCTGGGTTTCTGGTGAAGCACTTTCTCCTCACGTGTCCATGCACCAACACACACCAGCGCATGTGGTGGTGTGGTGGCTTTATCCCGCTGTATACGTAGGGTTGTACAGACAGAGTTTCTTCTCAACCTACAGCAGTCTTGTGTGACTCTGAAAAGCTCTCAGGATGAGTAAGGCAGAGGGCTATTTGTGGTTTGTACTCCTGCCCAGAAGGGAGGTTTGAAAGTGGAAGCATCACTGCATCAAGAGTGCAACTTGGCTCTGCCCATATTATTGAACAGGACACAAAATTAATTGTTTAAGTGGATGGATGATGGATGGATGGATGGATAGATGGATGTATACAAAAATAGGAAATCAGGATAGGAAATATTCCAGATACCAGACATGCACACCCGTGCACCCTGCAGGCTGAGAACGGTAAGCAGGATATTATAAGAACAGGTTTCAGCAGTCGAGCCAGGAACAGATGGTGAGACAGAGGTACGCACAGACAGGATCCTCCTGCAGAAGAGCGTGAGCGTGAACCTGTGGGCACGAGCACAGTGTCGAATTTTAAAGTTCTACTGACAAAGCATCAACATCCTCTGACACTGTTACTGTTTTACTCAAACTTCACTGTGCCCTCTTTCATTCTGTGTGCACTCCATTTCCATTCTCCTGTTTTGCTGACATTCTCCATCCCTCCTTCGCTGTTTTTCTCCCAGACTGGTGCTAAAGTACAAGAATCCTAACAAACACCAATGTCTGTCTGCAGTGTCTCCGTGTAGATTTGTGTTCCTGGAAAAAAAATAACTGCACTCGACTGGTAAATTATTCATTACAGGTAGAGAGATTTATAATCAAATAAGCTAATAGAAAGAAGCTTTCAGAGACTATTTAATATAGCACACGGTTAACCGAGAGTGAATTAAATTTATACTTTGATGCACATCAGACTTCCTACTTTCACCTGAGCGTGATTGCTGCTGCGTCTTCTTGGACCTTCTGGTTTGTTTAGGAAAAGCCTGTGTTCATTTTTTAATGTCTTACTAGTTACTCTTTGCCAAAGTAAAATTATTACTTTAATTTAGGCCTTTCAAAAATAATCGATGGCATTACTTATTGCGTACTGTGATGCAGCAGGGCTGACAAAGAGGAGCCAAAACTGGAAGCGCCCTGAGCGGAGAAGCGGAAAACTGGAAAAGTCGAGAGCCAGACACAATCCCAAGAAATGGGATTTCAGAAATGGGAAACTGAACAGAATGCTGCGATTCTGTTTTCTGTGTATTTTAGTTTTGTTTTTCATTAACAATACTGTCAAAGGTATTGTTGAAGTGCATTATGGGATTTGTAGAGAGTACGCCAGACCAATGGGAAAATAGACAAGAAACTTTGTTGTGGGACAGATTTAATTGTATCGAGGGCTTTACATTTGGAATTGAATCCTCTCAGGATGCCGCAAGGAGACCTTCTGCTAACACTGACCCTGACTCCTGTGGTGGGCTTAAAGGGGATAAGATTGTTACAGTGCCAGGGAAGCAATGCGGTTCCTCTCTGGGTGAAATATTAACATCAAACTTCCAAGTGTGGCTGTTATGTGTATAATTTAAACATTTTTTCCTCCGTTATTTCGGAGGATCAGGTTCCTTCCATAAAAAAGTTAATGCTGGGAGAGTTTTGTGCTTTATAATATTTCAGTCATAAATGAAATGAAATCTGGTTTCTGGAATTCAGCCCTGCGATAGTCTGGCGACCTCTCCAGGGTGTACCCCACCTCTCGCCCTTTGACAGCTGGGATAGGCTCCAGCAGACCCCTGGACCCATGTGTGGATTAAGCAGGTACAGGAAAAGGATGGATGGAAGATGGAATTCCCAATCCAAACGAGGTGTGACGCATTAGTCCTGCCTGAGACAAACTGTGTCAGAGGCAGCAACAGATGGCTTTCACTCCAACTCTGCCTCAAATATACCCAAATATAGCCCAACAGCAGTCATGCACCACAGGCTCGGTGTTTCTGACAGCGCGTTTTATTGTAGGCGTAGCTGTGGGACGCTTCTGTCTGAGTGGGAGGCTTTATATTTAGACGTGTAGAGTATTTAAACCTCTTTCTCAGGAGACTCTGAGCAGTATTGTTTTATTGCTGCCATAATGCCCAATATTTACTTCTAAACAGATGCTTGTGACACTTTCTTGGTACTTCGACTTCAGGAAATGACATTACGTACAAGTGCTGTAATATCGCTTTTCCCCGGTGATTTCATTAAAGCAAACATGAGACTCTCGGCAATGTAACGCTGCCGATTCCTCAGATAAACCAAGCTGTTGAAAATATTTGGTTGCTTGAAATTTCAGCCCCCAAAAGGGAAAACTAGATTAAAGTGCATGGATTGCCCCATGAATGCAGAAAGCTTGCTAAGCTCTTTGACAGCAGCTTTACAGAATGGAAAAGGGAAGCCGCAGGGGCACGCTGAAGGTGATCCATGGGTCAAATTTACTACATAAGCATGCAGTGAAGACTGTCTAAATGTGCTGCTCCTCAGTCGGTCTGTGGTTCTGAAGGTGGTCATTTAATATAAAAAGTAGGAAATTTGATTTTGTTTGGCTAAAACGTTAGCTGTTCAAACTAGCTGATGTTCACTACAGTCATAAATGGGGTTTTTTTTTCTTTCATTTCTGGTTAACATTTCCAGTAAAATCTTTTTCCCATGGACATTTTTGGTGAAGTTTGCATCATGTGACAAATTTGAAGAAACTCCAAAATTCCTTCAAGTGAGATCCAAGTTTCCTTCAACAAACTGTTTTCCCAGCCTTTGCTCAGAACGTGCAAATTCCACAAATCCAGGTGTCAAATCCAGAGCCTTGTTGATATGAGGTGGGGGTCTAACCATTGCACAGCTGAACCAGCCTGCTGAACATCCATTCTGCGTTAAAGCCGATTATAGAGTGCACCATCACTGTATGCCACGTTCGCTTGTGTTCTGGACGATTGTTGAGCACAAATATTTGTCTGGCGCTCCCCTCACTCATCAGTAGTCTGCTCACTCTGAGTTGGCAGCTTGTACACTCTGTCTTACAGTGGATTCGAGGGGATTTTTGTTTCAAGAGAACGGCAAAAAAACAGAAGAGGCGAATGTTATACATGACTTAAGCGTATCAAAGCATTTATAGAATGTGAAGTACCTTTAAAAGCCTGGCTGGACCTGCACAACCTTGCGATGCAAACCACCCATATTTTCCATTACAGCTAAACGCCCACCACCTGCTCAACGCCAGTGATGAATGTAATTTTAATATTCTTGTTGCCAGCTATCAGGCAAACAGCGCTACCCCCTCAGAGGAGTGAAATGGAGAAATATGACTGTGCATTTGTTTCCAGTTTAGCTTAATGCTCGTGCACGTGCGTGCGACTGTGATTTCAGTGATGCGTATCAAAGTTTGCATTATTCTATCTACTGAAGCTCCTGGGCTCCAGTCTCACTTCTGTTGTCTCGACCCTCATTTTATTTTTTCCCGCTTTTTACTGGTCTGCTTCTTTTTGTTTAGTTCATTCATTGTCTCAGAAAGACATTCACATGGAACGTTAACCTATGATCCCAAAGTGGAAAATCTAATGCAAATCAATCACACACTGAATATTTCCTGTTGTTTGCGGTCATTTCTGTTCTCCACAATGCTACACTTTTACTTTAAATTTTTTTCTCAGCCATTTTCAAGCAAACCTTTTTGTGTGTGTGTGTGTGTGGTGGTGGTGGGGAGGGGGGCTGGATGGATGGTGAATCTCATAGAATTTGCAGTTGTAATTGAAATCAGAAATAGGGATAATTACTTAAATGGGAGGAAGACAGACAGCTAGAGTTATGGAAAGAATTTCTGGGCATGCTTGGCATTTTTCCTGGTTGTTTACCGGATTGGATGGATGCTGCAGAGCTACAGCAGGCAGAACTGCAGCCCAGTCAGTGTTTATTTATATATAAATGCTTTTAATATTTCAGAGGAACCATCAAGAGTCCATGTGTGCTGTTCCCATTTGGACAAGAAGGTTATGCAATTCAACATCCTGGAAAATTGCATTGCAAATAAAGAAACTATTAAGAAGAATTGCTAATTACGCACAACTGTGTATGGAAAAAATATTTATACATTTTTCTATAAACCATTATTTAAATATGCCAGTTCCAGTGAACACCAGTAAGAATCCTCATCTGTTCCTGTTTCTATGTCTGTTGTGTTGCAGCTGAAAATGCTACTTTATATATCCTTTTGTAAATGATCTGTTAATGCTATTTTGTCATTTAAAAGAGACAAAACAAAAATCCCTTCAGGGATGGGAAGTTCATGTCCACATTCATTTATTTAATGAGCAACAAGAAAATTTCTCCCAAACTCAAGAAAGAAATAAAACAAATGTTACATCTCAGCACATATCAGTGAAAGTGAGTCATGGATGTGAAGCTGCGCCAGCCAAAATAGCTCGTCTTTCCGTCCGGCTGCCTCTGCTGCAGTTCCTTCATCTCTCTGGGCTCTTTGGTGAGTCACCTTGCATGTCTGAGTAATTATACACGCCCACCGACGTGCCCATGCACAACAACAACACAGACACAAACGGACTCACAAGGAAGAGACCGCTGATTAAAGTTGCTTTGAACTTGAAAGAATAAAATATATGATCTCCTAGAAGAGTCTAGACATCAAGAATTTACTTTCCTTTTACTGGCTGGTGTAGTTGGACTCTTTACAGGGTTCAATTATCTGTCCTCATGTCCCTCACCTTGTCTCATTGTGCTTCACATGTTTCCTTAATTTTTGTCTGACCAACTTTGATTGTTAGTCTAATTGATGGTTTTTAAAATAAATTCCCCAACTTGTTCAGCAGGTATAATGAGAGACTTAATGGAATAAATCATTATTCTGTTTTGAACATTGATGAAAAGGTTATATAATCTGGAATTTAACCAAGACAATTTCTCCGATATCAGCTTTTATATTTTACAGGAGAACATCTTTATTATTTGCAGAATCACTGACTTAAATGTAAATATGCTGCACTTTTCTGTCACCCTTGGTCTGTGTGTGCGGATGACATTGACATGGCGTCGCTACTGTATATGTAAGAGCTTTCCTGGCAAACTTCCTTTAATGTCTTTAATGCCATCTATAATATATATGGGATCACGTGGTGCCGGCTCCAAATACTATCTTGTCCTTGAGGATTATGTCAGTACTAAAAATGGAAATGTGTCTCCATAAATAGAAACATCAACAGAAAGTCTTATGTAAGAGAGCTTTTGATTAATTTAGACAGTGAACAAAGAGCGTAAAAATGGAGATATATCAGAATTAGGAGCCCAAGAGGTAGGAGTTAGACAGAAGACCTGGGGGGTTCTTTGGAACATCTCAGAGGTCTCAGTCTGTGGCTGAAGGTGCTGCAGATCGACTGAAGGCTCCAGGACGGCTACTGGGTTGTTGTATAATGAACATGGCCAGGACACACCTGACAGCAGCACATACTTGCTGCAGTGATTTCATTAAAACGATGCCACAGTTTCATCCGGAGATGTGAAAACTCTGCTGTCTTATATCTGCCTGGATCTGTACGCACACTGACTCACACATCTGACAAAAAAAAAAAAAAAAAAAAACATGATCAGAGCGAGGATCAAACAGCTCGTGCACATAATGGTGAGGTGCAGCAGGTTAGCACTGTCGAGCCCCCCATGGGCGTAGAAAAGGAGAGCTTAGCGAGAAGAGGTTGACTCCTCTCATGAATTAGATATGACATATTAGAGAGTGCTTTGAATTAAGTATGACAAGGGATTCCAGCTCCATTCCAATATTATAATGACCTACCTTGAATAAGGGCTAATTATTTACAGGGTGCAGCAGGGCCACACGTGGTTCTGTCGAGCTTCATTTGATTCTTTAAACAGTGTTATAGAGCAGTTAGTGTACTGAAAAATGGATACTGAGTCTTTTTTTTTTCTATTTTAAGATGCGTAGGTTTTGTAAGAACATGGCTTTCAGGTGTTTAAAAAGACACTGGTGCACTAGCAGACTGGATTTGTAATTGACTGTTTGCAAAAAAAGAGTGACAGCTGGAGACAGTTCAGAGACGACAGGACGGCATCACAATGGAAACGCTGAAGCAGAGAGATGCGTCATAATGCATCACACATTTCAGAGTTCTAGTCTAGCCTTCTGTGCAGTCTGACGCAGAAATACGGGATTACTGTAGCCACAGGTGAGTGAGAGCTGCAAACCAACATTCACGCAGAATAAAAGACAAAATAAACACGAGAGAATCACATCAACGCATCATGGCAGGAAGCCACAGATCCACTGAACTGAAACAGATTTGCATCCTTAGCTGGTAGCTCTTTGAGCTTAATCGCTGATAAAGAAGCTGACAAGAGGTCTGTGCACAGTGTGAAGCTTCTTCTTCACAGCTAATCATGTTTTCTACCACGACAGGAAGCTATTTGTTCAGTGCGCATGCCTGGGGGGAAAAAAAATCTATTTGAATTCAAAAAAATCATGGGTTGGCTTGAAGATATTACATGCTATCAAGGTGAAAACCACCCTGCAGTTACTGATGGTGATTTCAAGGACATAATTCAATTAATTGGGGCCAAATCATCCCCAGGTGTAAAGGAATATGTGCCCAGAGCACAGGGTTCAACATTTGTGAGCTGGAGAGAATGCTTACTGCAGTGTAGGAGAGCTTTTACCTGCACGTTTGTCTTTCAGCTCAATCCTGATCAGCATTTAAAAATAGTCACTAATTAGTTTAAATCAATCTGATAAACCGGCTATTGAGCGGTAACCGAGCGTGGCTTCACAGCTGAAAAAACACAAATTAGTTCCTTCATTGAGGCACTTTGTGGATTTACAGGTTAAATGAACAACTCGCGGACCAGAGACAGGTTAAAACAGGGTTAACTTTAGCTTTATCAGGCACGTATCCTTCGCCAGCGCAACGTGAAGTCATATCTTCATTCATTGTACAGCTTAAAAAGATTTTATTGTTTGTTCATTGTTTGTGGTGAAGCTAAAATGTCACCAGAACAGACACTGGGGGGCCTTAATGTAAACAGTAAACACTGTAACAGTGATAAAATGCCAAGCGTGGAGGTATTAACAGATTCAAGCAGCATATGATCCTGTAAATGGATGATAAAAAATGAACACGTAGCTTTTGGCTGCAACAACTTAATTCTGTGTATAATTTTTGTCATAATATAGCAGAGATGGATTAAACATGACACAGCTTCACCTCTGGCGCCCCCTCTCCAACACTGGATCAAACAAACAGGATGCAGTAAATTCCATCCTTATTGAGAACCAAAAAGAAAACAGCACTAAATCACACTTGTATGCTTAAGCCGTGCAAGCCTCTGAGGGATTAGACAAGATTAAATAACTCAAAGGGCAACGAGAAGCCAACGTTCACCTAAGGGAATTGATGAAAGCCGATTGGCTGGGTGGACAGAAGGAAAACAGGCAAAAATCTTGGACTGGGAGAGACAAAAATGGATTTTTCATGTAGAAATATGAAGCAGGTCCTCAATAGAGAGACCCGACATTTGAATTAGTTTTTCACATTTTCAGAGGAATTCAGATTCAGACCCTTTTTGTCTGGTCAGTCTTGGGCACCTCTCTGGCTCTTTTGAAAACTCTCGCTGTAGGAGGAGCTCATGCTTTCACTTGGAAGCAGTGTGAGCATTTCTTCTACCTGGTCTGCACCACCGGTTGTTGTATGTGCACTGGAAAGACATTCTCCCAGCGGTTTTTAGATCAGCTCACAGTCTTCAGCGCGTTGCAACATTGCAAGTGCATTTACTTTTGTGCGTCCCAAAGCTTTTACATACAATAATAGTAAGTTTCCTTTGGACATTTTTATTGTTTTCCCAGCTGTGTAAACCTGCTACCTGGAAATTCACATTTATGGGTTGAAACCATTTAATCTGTTTATATACGAGTGAACTGCTATAGAGTGCAATGGAGTGGAGAATGGAGATGTGAGAAAAAATGCATTTCCATTAAAGGCTCACAGTCAATATTTATAGTTATTTGTTCATATGTGAGGCTTACAGTGCATTAAACCTTCAGAATTAAGATGAAGGAATAAATGAGACCAACAGGGGACTCACATCTTAATGTCTTTGTCCTCATTTGACTTAATCTATCTAAAGTAACACATTCTCCTAAATGACTACTGGCATGCCTCCAAATGGCTCTTAACCAGAAAAAATGTCTTTCTGGTAGGACACAATTTAAATGCAAAGCTGGTGAGTAATACCAGGTCAATGGAACCAAAACAAAACAAGGGAAAAAAGGGGGGAAAAAATTAGATTTCTGTTTCCCACATGACTTTAGTGAGATCAAAGCAGTGACCTCTGTGATATGAGGCTGAATTGCACAATCTGGAAGAGCAAAACAAATGGTGTTATTATGGCCTGGAAACTATCATCAAACTGAAGTGGTTCTGACACGCAGATCAGGATTTGGTTGCTGCCAGAATGAGGTAAATAATTTGTTGTCACTGTCGCCATCATTTGACAAAAGACCCGTTAGCGGCAGCTCTATTGACTTGTTGCCTCAGCGAACATGCTGGTGCTGAAGAGACGCACTCCACACCCTCTAAAACCTCAACCTCAAAGACAGTAAAGATATCCAATTATCTCGACAGGCTTTGATTCATACCGATTGAATATAATTTCAGAATGTTAGTCTTTGATGTTATCATTCAGAGGATGAACGAGGCTGCTCAAATGAAAACAACAACTAAAAACCAAACCGGGTAATTCTGCATCACATGACCATGAGTGGCAGCGAGTACCTGAGCCAGGGGCAAACTTCCCTGAAATTAAAAATCTATCAGGTACGTGGAGGCTGAACGTGCTTCTTTGTGCCAGATAATTTGAACATTCATGGGAGAAGGTAACCTTTCTGAAAAGACCTTCAGATTTTTTTCTTTTTTTTTGGAGCTCACTCAACAGCATCGCTGTGAAGGAGGTGCCCATTCCATCCTCCCAGCTGACTGCATCTTTCCACTCACTCCTATTCTTTCACTTATCACAGTCTCAAACTTAACACTTTTCTTAACGTGACAATAAAATGTGTAAATAGCGAGGTCACCAAAGGTCAAATCAAACTGATGGCCTCTGAATCTTCAGCGAAAATGAAGTATATACCTTGCATTTCTATTTTAGGTGCATCTTATCATTCTCTTATCTTTTCTGGTCCTTTTGCTTTGTTATGCCCTGAAATGGTTGTTAGCCTAGCGCTGGGTGGACGGATGGGTATGAGTCCTAAAGATAGATGATGTGTTGTCATTTTCAACCACGGAAGTGAATTAACTGAGGCCTGGAAATGTGTGCTGAAAACATTTGCAGCAACCAGGAAGCAGAGCTCCTGGGTTGCGTTCCTGCACCAAATAGTCACAATAATGAGCACTCGAACCGATCAGCGTGAGGAGGAGTGCTGAAAAAGACGAAGCCGTCTCTGGTTATTCGAACGCTTGTAATTTTGGCCTCCTTTTTAGAATAATGGGGGTTGAAGTGTTTGTGCCTTTCCTGCTGGTGATCACCAGCTGGGCTTCTCCTGTTTCGTCTTTATGTACAGTTAATGATGGATGAGCTGATAATTCACAGGTAACGGAAGCTGTGTGGAGCTCATACTTTTAGTCTGACAGTCAGGTTTTACAACTGTGCAGCTGTGAACATGTTAGCATCTTAACTGGTGCCTTCCTTTGTAGCATTCTACATGTTAATTGTTTGGATTTGCATTGGTCCACACCTTGCTTTTCTTCTTCATTACTTACTAAAATGTGAGTGTTTCATAAGATATGCATCTAATCACATCGAGTCACTCACTGTGATGTAGGAGCTGGTATCCTGTATCTATAGCTAAAATGTTACCTACTTCCTGTGGCATAATCATACCAAGAAAGGTAAACTGGTTGGAAATTCCATTCAGCCTCTTGTAATGAATGCAACAACAAAGTAAACAATCATCATCATCTGGTGCAGCTTGTGTGTCTGATTCTGACCATGACATTTTCTCATCTTTTAAAAGTTGTCTTTTTCAAAACCTCTCCTCATCCGAAGAGCTACGAGGACATTCTTGATGCCTGTTAATCTGCAGGACCTCGGGGCTTGGGGAGATAGCAGCTCTGACACGACTTCCTCTTGTCAAACAGATGAGACACAGTCTTGACTGATGATCTGTCTGGTCCCGAGGCTGTGAGGAGTTCTTCCCACTCGCTGGCACGCCGTCTTCCGCACAGATGCCCACCACGAGTCTCATCTGCTGTATGCACGTCTGCCTTTGTTTCCACGTGTTTTTTGTTGTAAATTCTCCTGTATGCCTTTGCACAGTGTGTTACAGAGGTCAGTCCAAAGAGGGTAAAAGAGTCGGTCAGTCAGGCCACCAGAGAGCCAATCAGATTCTTATGGACTTCCCTGTCAAAGACAGTCAGCTGGGCAGTCCATCATCGCGCTGCAGGTCACGGCTAGAAGTGTTCTTGGGTCTAAGTGTCAGTAAAGTTGCGGAAGCACTCTGTGCAATTACCCTAAAGTTACAAGACTGCCAAAAAAATTCAATACCACCAGAGAAGGAGTTAATATTAAAGCCTTGATATGTTTATTTTAGCTCATGTTCAGATTAGCTCCCATTTTAGCCTGTCGCAACTAAAAATACATTTCCTGAAAAGACACCTGGCACTCTCTGTTATCTGGCAGGACTTTTGCAACAAAAAATAAATAAATAAATTAAAAAAATTAAAAATGCTGGACTGCTTTAGACAAATCTTGGAAGCAGAATGGGAAAAGAGCCAAGAAGAACTGATTAAATTTTAGCTTCAGATAAAGAAACTGGATCCAGGAAATTAATCAAAGGGAGGGTGGGGGGATCTTGTGTGTTTGCAAATATACAGTTCCTGTTTGGGAACATGTCAGATTGATTGACCACTATACAGGGAATAGGATTATTTTCCTGGTCTTGTTCTCGCTCTTGACACAAGCACGCTGATGTCACCGACACATCTAATTGTAACAATCCAGACCTCAGCTTGAACAGAGCCAAATGAGTTGCCCAAAGCAAATTTCCGTTATCTAAAATGGCTCTAATTCACTGCTCAAACAAACTTGCCAGGAAGTTGTGCTGCATAAAAAGCCACTTTGAACTGGGGAGGTGTTTGATCCCAGCTCAGGGAAACATGTCCACAGCCTAAAACATGCACACTGGGTTGACTGGAGATCAATCGAAATCCTTTTGGGTGTGAATGTAGGTGAAGTGTGTGTGCTGTGATGGACTGTTGACATGTCCACATGTGTTTCTGCCTCTCACCCAGTGGCTGTGGGGTTGGACCCCAGCCTCCCCCTTGACCCTATAAGTGGATGGTAACAAAAAAGGATGTAATTTTACCACCAGCCAAGCGTTTTCCTTTTGAGACAAATCCATTAACAAAGCCTAATTATTTACTGTCGAATCTTGTGTTTTCTTTCACTATTTGCTCGATTTCGATACGTGCGTGGAGTGTGATTCAATTTCAGCGAAATCCTCCGGGAGCTGCCTGACATTAATCCTTGCTCAGCTTAAATTCTTCAAATTACTGTGACGAAGCGAAGGATCCCGTGTATAAACAGCGACGCCATGCACCGTGTCCTCTTTAACAAGCTTTCGCCGCTTTAAGCTGCATGCTGTGTCACACACTCACTGCAAGTGGGGTTTGTCTTCCAGCCTGCTCTGTTTCACTCTGTTCTTACCTTCCTCTTGTGTTTATGTGATTAAGGTGACAGTCAGAGGGCACAGTATAAAAATGCCAGTCACACCGCTCCAGGGCAAGCAGTATGCTGCTGAGCAGCTGTTGCTATGTTACTGCTGGGAGGGAAAAAATAGTGGGTGGTTGACAAGAAGTTGTTAAACTTGAGGAGATGCATGTTTTCTTAAAGCCTTTTTTTCCCCCCCAGCTTGACTGAATACAGCGTCACAGGTTCTTTTACACCGCTGAGTTCCGGAATTACGGCGCTACGCTGCGAGGTGGAAGAAGATCGTTCTATTATTCAGCTAATCATTAGCATGTCTATTTTTAGCAGGGCTCTGGCGATGTGGGTCAATCGGTCTTGGACCCAGACTGAAATACCTTGGCATCTATGGATTTCCATTACACTCGGTTTGCAGAGGATGAATCTGTTTTTAAATATGGCGATTCCTGGCAGAAGTACTGTCCTACTAACTCGAAGCAAATGCCACGCAGCCATTTTGCCCCCTTTGTGGTTACTCAGGTGGCATCGTGAACATATAAAGAAAAATGAAAGATGTACATATTTGTATAACCTTTGTTGTGTGTTGTGTATGAACTTCAGAGCAAATACAGCTTATAGGCACATGCACGTTGGGAGTGGACGTTTTATATAATTACATCTTCAGCAACGCCATAGGACAAATGAGCACGTAGAGGATATCACATCTGAGTCTTGGAAACAGAATAAAGGTCAGATAAAGAGATCAGATAGGAAATGAACAGAAAAAGGCAGAGCTGAGATGGAAGATGGATCTTATCACTGCAGCGGTGGAACATTGGGAAGATGAGAAGTTAAATCCTGGCAGAAGACCACGGCCTTGAAATTAAGGACATGGCATAAAAAAATCATTTAAAACTATACATGAAATCCACCCACATGGGAAAGTCTGACACTTTAATGAAGTCTTCCATCAACAGTAATTAAGCTGAGTATCATTTGTGTAGGGCAGCGGATGCTGAACGATGCCAAAAGAGCAGGAAAGTTGTAAAAACAACACAAAAGAGTTCTTCGCATCAGGAACCTGCATGAGCTACACCAGATGACGTGAAAACTTCATCTTTTTAATGAGTCACATTATTAACTACAATTAAAGCACTATAATTCTGTCATGCACCCAACACAATGATTATACACTGATATTAAACAATGAAAGAGCTCCAGCTGCAGGTGAGGGGCAGTCATGTAACGAACAACAGATAAAGAATGTTTATATGCACATGGACACATGAACCATGACCATTCTTTTAATCAGTAGGGGATTTTTGTCACTCAGACGTGTGGGTCTCCGTCAAATAAAATATCCATTGTCACAACAACCGTCAGTCCTTCCAAATAAACTGTATGTGTGTCCTGAAGATGGAGTCTGGGCAGCCTTTTAGGCAAATCTTCTCTGCAGCAGAGGTTCAGACTTGGCTCTCTACAGGGCTTTGCAGTGAAATGTATTCAGATCTCCTGGCACGCTCCCACCAGCGGCAGCAAATGGATTCTCTATAATAAAAACTCTAAAGTGAATACCTGAATTTCAGGGTCACCTTACACATTTGGCGTGGGTGTCTTGTTAAAGGTATACGTCTCGAGTTCGGGTATATTTTCCATCAAATACCAGTGTTTCCTGCTTGTCGGTTTGGTTGGGATAGTTTTTCCTTATTTGCATCCTTGTGTTTTTCTAGATAAAAATGTGCTTTCTCTCTTTTCAAAAATCTGGATTGCCCTTCCTCATTTCATTAATCACATAATTTCTGTATTGTTATCATCTTTTAGCATGCACAACTTATGCATGGTAATACATGATTAGACAAGCAGTAAACTGTGGCCTACCCTCAGCATGATCTCTGCTGATGTCCACCAGCTCAGGGCTGAGGTCGCTGTACTGAGCCCCTGTTCCTGTGGCTCTGCACACTCCATCACCTGCGCTGGGCTTTTCAGCTCCATCACCTGCGTCTCGGTGATCTGCGTATGAGGCAGCAAATCCCAAATAAATCCAACTCATTCCCATCAAATCTGCCGGGCTTGATAAAGAAAACAAACACAAGCTGACCTGTGTTTCAAATGAATTTGCTTTTTAAGGAGGGATGCACCTGTATGAAAACTGGTCTGGTGATAAGCAAACCCGCAAGAGCCAATAACTGATATTTACACTCGCGGTTATGCAAGGTAGGCAAAACTAAGTTGTTTGATAATCAAGGTTGTGCTGATGTTGAGTCAGAACTCTCTGGCTAGCTACCTATTTTATTTCACTCAGCCTTAAAATCCCACTGTTCAAAAACAAACAGACACAATGAGCTTGGAAGCACTGGTGAGAATTTAGTGACTGAAAAGGAGGCAGGAGAAAAAGAGTGAATATTGGACTTGAATTCCTCAGGAGGTGAGAGACTTTGTCTTATACTGTTGTTTACTCTTTAATACAAGAAGCAAGTTTGCTTTTGCAGTAGATTCCAAATCTCCAGCAGAAAAACAACAGTGTGAGTTTTCAGAGTGAAACTGCATGTGTGAAAATGGCTCAAGGGACGACTTTCTATCATTACACGCGATAAGCTTGACCTCTGGATGGCTCAACTGGGCTGCAGGCTGCCTTCTCAGGCATGGAAGAGGTAGAGACACTATTTCCATCGGATGATCCTTCAAAATGTAAAAATGGAACAGCAGCTTCTGCAGAATGAAGAAGCAATAAAGACTCATGATAGATGCAGCCGTCATGCCCACCAACAAACAAGGCCAGGATTTTCGTGCAAGCTATTTGTGAAGAATGAAATTAGCATAACTGAGGCAGCAGTGAGTTTTTGGTGGTGTGACAGTGCATAAAAAATAATCTGAAATAAGATTTGTATTCAACAGCTAAAAGCCACAGAGATAATGCCATTTTATTCACTTCTCATTGACCTACAAGATGAACGTCTCTGTTAGAAACGCAGCTTCGCATGTCAAGGATGGTAAGGCAAGACATCAGGACGCAGACGACAGGAGAGTCAGAAAGATGCCTTCAGTGGTCTATTGGAGAAAAAGAAACGAGGACAGGTGTGAAGCACAGGGGACAAGGAAGTGCTGAATAAAGGACAGAATGAGATCAAAAAGTAGGACTAAATTATGTCTTGTGTGGACAATTAATTCTTTATTGTGAGACTTAAAGGGGGAGCTGAAGAAGAGACACAAGGCATCAGCCAAGGCATCCTCTGTTTTTGATCAGTTAATAGCAACAAAACATCTGCCCGATTAGCCTGAGAGTCTTCAGGACGTCAGGTTCACTTTTACCTTGCAGATCGTTGCAAATTTATTGCGAATAAACAGAAACTAAAGCATAATTTACCCAACATACAGTATGAACAAAAAAAAAAAACACATCCGTGGGTCAAGGATGCTGGAAGTTGTTTCAAAAAAGTTCCATTTGTGCATCCCTTCCTCCTTCCTCTGTGGAGACATCTCCTAGACGACGGTCCGAGATGAATTTCCAGGTTAAAGGCAGGAGGACAGGGGAGAGAGGAGAACACGGAGCATAAAAGAGGAACGAAAAGAGCCCAGAGATGTTTCATTTGCATATCACAAATTAGAGTTATGTAATATCCCTGTTTGCTCAAGGAAATAGATGCTCATGTTCCAAATACCGACAATGTTATACCCAAAAGAAGAAGTTACATGAGTTCATATTACAAATAGTTTGTGTTTCAGGGTCTCAGCTGTGGGCAAACTCTGGTTGCGAGTGCATTTCTGGCAGTTATGTAACTCAAAATCTAGTCTGCTGACCTTTGCTTTATTCTGCTTGCCAACGTTAAAATGATATAAACAAATATTTGAGTTATTTTATTCAGTAGGCCCACGCATATTTCATGTACGTATTTGATATGTGTCTTGGACTCTAACTCGCACACTTGATGTCATTAATGTTTAAGTGGAGGGATTATTTTGTGTTAAAGACTGGGGTGACTCTCCGATGGAAGTATTTTTCCTCATATAGTCTGTTTGCTCTGTGCGGTCTGTTGTCGTTGTGCTGTTTACCACTTTTAGAATTTTAAAGAGCCCTCCCTGAGTGAGCGCTTTTCTCCGCGCCTCCCTTGCACAGCCCAAACCTGCGGAACCTTCCCTTTGCAGAAACACAACCCACTTTGATGGTTCCGCCTGCAGATTCTCACCCATATAAACACACCTGTCAGTGTAGAGTGTGAGGTCCCATCGACCGTCATGGGTTCACAGCCCTTTGAGAGCCCATTTGCTTCACTTCACGTGTGCAGCACAACCACTTGGAGCTCTGCATTTACTGCAGCTACCAAAAACAGCTTTTGAGAGCTGGTGGAAGTATTTCAGGGTTGCACACAGTCACAGTGATCACTTTGGGGACTGTCAACAAGTCAGTAGGAAAAGGTTAACATAAGAGGTCACATATCTGGTGTGAGTACACTCATTTTTATGACTAATTATCACTTCTGTTTGGCTTCACAAGACAAATTGGTTGCACTTTGGGTAAGGGAACACAAATTCACTATTAACTACCTGCAAACTAGCAGGAGTATTAGCAGCAATTTGATGCGTTATTATTTATAGCAAAGGCTAATGGTTAATATGTGTTCCGCAAACTAAATTGTTACCAACAAATTAACTTGAACTCTAATTAATAAATTCTGCCATTTACAGTTGTTGAACTGCTGCAAAACTGCTGATTGAGTTATTTTCCCACTGACAGAAGTTGATTCTTGAAAGGGTTCCTAGTGATTAATCTTTGGCAGCGAGGCCCTTCAGGTGATGCTGACAAAGGAGAGGAAAGAACGAGCATTTCAGGAGGAAGTTTTTATTTTTTTTAGATCAAAACAGAGGTAGAGAAGATGCAGTAAGAAGCCTCTTGGATTAGAAGCCAGAGCAGTTTCACTAAAATCTCACAGATGAGGACAGCAGGAGACGCAATAAAAGCTTTACAAATGAAGTGATCTCCAACCAGCCGGGCCGGCGGTTTCATACAGGTGAGGGAAAAACAAACACATGCTGGGACTTCAAGCTCCAACCGGCTGTCTCCCCCACTCTGCCAAACGTCACACAGCGTGCTTCCCCTCCTTCAGTCCCAGCATCAATACTAAATCAGGAGGAGTAAATAATGTAATCTTCGGGGTTAATGAACTGCATCCATTTCTTCTCGTCCATGCTGCACTATGATAACAACGCTGCTGTTTCACACGGCAGGCTTTTCTCCATCCTTCCCCTTGGTTTTGCTACATAATTGGATGTCCGTGTTCCTCCCGGTGGTCGTGACTCTTCTGGTGCTGGGTCAGAGGTCAGCTTCTGCAGGGGGTGGAACCCTCCCCGCGTCCTACCAGCCTCGGGGAAGAACTGCGGCCGCAGGGGTCTTGAGTGGCAAACAGCGCTGATTGTCTGGGTTCCTCTTTGCACTCACAGCAGGAGGAGAGCGAACAGAGCACTCATGGACGAGCGCAGTGGGAGGACGAGAGCAAGTGCAGAGAGAGAGAGAGAGAGAGGGAGAGGGAGAGGGAGAGGGAGAGGGAGGGAGATGTGGGGGGCAACGACTGATATGAATGGTTGCATTTTTAGAGTGTTTTCAGATTTTTTTAACAAGTAGCCATTTAAGTTGTTCCTTATCCAAAATAACATGTTCCTTTGTATTTACATCTAAGTAAAAGCTACAGGTCTGTCATCAAAGACACAAGAACACCGTTCAGGGATTGGCCTGGTTAAAAAAAATAATACTGTATAATGTTGGACTCGCAATATGTTACCTTGAGGAGCTCAGAAAGCTCTCAGGACTGTCAGAGTCTTTGAGTTTGTCATTTCTAATGAAACTGCAAAAAGAAAGTCACAAACAGTGGTATTTATGTCTTCAAAGGGAAACTTGGATGGGTATTTCTGTCTGTTTTTGGATTCATTGAAGGGAGCTTTTAAGGTGTTAGTGGCCATGTTGGAACTGTGCGCTGCTTTCAGTCTGGACTAATTATCAAAGACAGAAATAGCATCAGCTCCAGAAATATTGTGAAAATAAAAAACAGAATGACAATAAATTAATTTTCTATGAAAGTCTATAATTTGATTTAGTGTTATGACACATATCAAAGCTGTGAAATCAGGTTTTAAATTATATCAGTCTTCAAAACAGAGCAAAGCACCAAAACCTTTATGTAGCTTCGTACAGGAAATTTAGCCAGAGCATTTTTTTTTTTTTTAATTTCTCTTATTTATCAAACCAATTGGATGCTGGTGAAAATTCTTCCTCTGCGGCTTAAATATAAAAATGAGTAGTTTGAGATATTCCGCAGAGGCGAAATGTCCTTCATTCGTACTTTTTTAATTCAACATAAACTTTCCTTTAACTCAAACTTTTAGCTCAGACGCTGAATATTTTATCTGAATCAATGTTTTATTGAGAAGAAAATGATTTTTTCAGTGCTATTTACTCGCTGAGATGACTCTACAAACTCGGAAAGATGTGGAGGGAGAACAAGCATTTGTGTGCAGGGCAATATGAAATTTCTGAACGCATTCGTCTGAGAAGCTGGGTTCCGTGTTCCTCTGGGCCTGGGTCACGAGCCATCAACGCCAAACCACTCCGTCCCAGTTAAAACTCCCACAGCATCACTGCAACTGGATCCAGGGCGTGATGGAAATGTCATGTGTCAGAACACCTCCCTGGAGAGATGTCCAGAAGCCATCCACATCCAAACCATCTCGCCTCTGTCTCTGAGATCAGTTCACCTCCACACAAACTGATTTCAGGGGCTACAGGGACAGGTCACAGGGGTCAAGCTTGCCCTCGATTGGAAAGAAAAGTTTGACCTCATACTTTTTCAGAACTTTTAAGCTGCTGTTTTATTGTTGAAAGAGTTTAACAGCTTTTCAGAGGACAACTCATCATCCAGCTAGATTATAGTTTTCACGACAGAATGGAGTTTTTTTTACTGCAATTTTATAATGATATGATGGTCTACGGTAGAGTGTTATAGCAGATTGCTGCAATACCCTGAATAATAGATGTGAGATTTGGTAAGAAATGGAGGACTGATGCTCTGAGAGTAGGAGAAAAGCAGCTTGATGGCAGGAAGGAATATCACCTACAAGGATAGTAGAATGAATAAAGCCACAGCCCAGCCTGACCCAGCGTTATGCGAATTATAATACGCACAGCTATGTTAGACTTGAGAAAAAGAGAGGGAGCTTCCCGCTCTGCTGTCAGCTGTTTATACACTTGAAGCTGCAGGAGGTGCTCAGCATGCTGACAAATGCAGCACAGCAGGTTGCATCTGGAGGTAATCTCCAAACCTTTTACCAACTGATATTACACAAAAGAAAAGCTCTTAAAATGGGTCATGCTCAGAATCTTCCTGCAGGGTTCTTAAAAAAAAATCATTAGAGAAACTTCAAATTCACTCTTTATCTCAGAGAAAATAGACAAAAAAAACAACTGATTTTTTTTTAATCTGTTGATTTTAATGCTTACTGAAAGAACTTTGACTTTCAGATCTGCACAGATGTCTTCTAACAATGTATAGATGATGACGAGCACATTGTGTCTCTTTCAAATAGACACTTGAGACATTGTGGACTGTGCTGGTTGGAAAAGAGACACAACAGTCCGGGCTCAGTGTTTGCATGAGTCAACTGCCTCAGCCAACAGCTCAGACCTCTCACATAAGCATGAAACACGACTGAACAACATTCCTGACAGGCATTAACCAGAAGAAAAAGACTGAAGGAAGCAAAGTTCTCACTTTTTTGTAATCCAGACGCGAGCAAAGTTGACGAAAGATTTCTAAGACCGAAGAGAGAAGACGGAAGCTGCTAATTGCGTGCCTCCGGGCCCCCGGGTGTTATCTCTGTCTGACACGTGTGCTTCTATTGATACATGCAGAGAACATGAGCGTGGAGCTGTTTCAGTGCCTTCTTGTCAGTTCTCCCCACTCTGGCTGCCACTTTCCTCTGGATGGCTCACTGATGACAGGGCTGATAAGGATGAATGCTGAGAGGAGGGAAATAAAAACAGGGTGCACATTACAGGCTGCCGCCGCTGATTACACCTATATATCCCCCTAAAACGGGGAGTTGAGCTTTGCTTTGTATGGATCTGAACTAATACTGGCCTGTGTGTGTCTCTGCCTGTCTCCTCTCCGTCTCTCTCCCTCAGGCTCGGTGTCTCTCAGCGTGTTCCTGGTGTCTGTTGCGTCCGTCGTGTGTGCTGTTTGGCTGGTAGCTCTGTGTGGCGTCTGCACCTGGTGCCAGCGCAAAATGGTAAGTTAACTTGCATTTTCACACATTTTAATGTTCACATTTAACATTTCAACATTTCAAACAACATCCGAGCGATTCGCTGCCGAGAAAAGAAAGACATGAATGTTAAATGATGCAGATGAATTTCTTCAGTTCTAAAGGTGGTTGGAATGATAACAATCAGTATTTTCTGTGTGTAGGCAGCAAAAAACATGAATAAAATACACAATGTTGGTAGGAAGGCAGAAAAGTTTGAAAAACCAGAAACTCTGGTGATGGTGAACAAAGTATGGAATAAAAGCTACTATAGGGCAGGTAATAGGTAGTATAGTTAGCGACACCCCCAGCCCTCACAATGAAGGACCACTGTTCTCTGGTGATAGCCAAAGTTTCATTTTTAATCCATCAGTCTTCGCTGCACTTTGTTTGCCACACACAGCTCCAGTAAAGCTCTACTCTCTGGGTCAAGGATCTGTCTTCAAAGATCGAGCTAAGAATTTAGTTTTTGTTTCATACAGTACCTAGCTACTACAAAAAACAACTGAAAAAAGCCACAGCTATCTTTTTTTATTTCTCTAACACTAAGCTCTCTTTTTTATGAACATGTTTTTGTGGTGCTGATGGAATCTTGATTTCCTGTGCAATCCCCTGACCTTGAATCAAACACCTTCAAACGCATTGTGAACGGCGCTTGCTTTCATTGCTGTTGTTGAAGTGTTTGGGTTTTTTTCTGCATGTTTGGCCGTGACTGCAAACACGATTAGAGACCTTTGCGTTCTCTGTAAACAGCATTTGTGTGCTGTGAGTTTTGTGCATCATGGCCGACTGCCTGTGGCCTTCAGCGCTGCGCTATTGATTTCTACAGTAAGGCCCGTAATGATTTTGACGATGGCACGCGTGAGAGTTTGTCTTCATTCCCGATCACATGAAACGTGCCGCCAATCGAGACTAAAGTGTAAAATCATCAAAAATGTGATCATTTTCTGTGAGGAAACTAGAAAGATTACATTTTAATGTTGTTGTTTAAGTGACAGAGATGGCAATTGTGGGAATACCTGGCTTCTCGGTGAGTTTTAGACCTTTACAGGTCATTTTGCAGTATTTGCCTAAATATGAGACATCGTCACTCTTTCCATTAGCGGCCACGTGTGTTCATGTCGTAACACTGCCTCCACACCGACGTCTGATGCTGCTGTTTTCCTTCTACATGCTCTTCCAGCATTTCTGATACATGGTTTCATCTGTATCCAGAACTCCTGACATTTCTACAGAGAATCTCAAGCCAGAGTCTAATTGGATCTCCCTGTCCTTGAATGTCATCCTCTTAAAAGATGTTTCGCCTCATCTGAAAGGTTAGGGAACTGAACAACATATCAACCACCAACTCACCAATGTTACCTTTGGTTTGAACCTGCCCAACGAAGGTGACGCTCCTCCCTCCCCCTCTAGAGTCTTCTTCACTTCATGTTGGGTCAGGTTTTTTTTTTTGCTTTTCTTCTTCTTCTGTGGTCTTTTGAAGATTTTGAGGCACTGATTATAGATAATGGTCCTTCAATTCCATTGACATTTTCCAGGAATTTCCCCTTGGATTACAGCTAAAATCAAACAGATATGTAATCTCTATTCTGTCTGAGGGTTTAGCAGCAGTGACAGAGATAGGCAGACGATAATTGCTTCAGAGATTTTAACTTTCGCTCCAGATTAGGCCATAAAAGTCTAAATACGATCACTCGCTGCTTAGAATCAAATTTCTGTTATTAATTTAGATTATTAAACCCCTGACCCAGGCAGACAAATCCATTTCCTCTGTCTACCTCAGTGTTATCAACATCTCTGTCTTTGTTTCTTCCGTCCTCTTTTATAGTCAGTGGTCTGGATTGTCTTTATCTTTATGTCCTCGTCTCAATGTAACTAATTTCTTTTTCCGCCCACGACCTTTGCTCCTCCAGAGACCACATTAATTTCCTTAACATTATAATCTCTTTTCTTAAAGGTCAAATAACATGAACAACAACATGGGACACACCTGGGGTTTAACACAAAAGATCAGGTTTATGAAAGGGAAACAGGACCGAGCAAACATGCTAGTTTATAGCATCCAGCGTGTTTACACAGTGAGTGTTTAACATGTGTCGAAGCGCAGCGAATTGGTTGATTCGCCTGCGTGCAGTCACGAGAGAGCAAACACAGCTGCTGAGCGTACTGTTGTTGTTGGAGTCGAACACCAACAATAGGAGCTTATAACAACCACCCCACATCTCTCCATGGCTGCTAACCAATGCAGAAGGGAAGGTTTTCAGTATGGAGCGCTGATTCATTGCAGATAACCCCGGTTATTCCATTTTCTTTGAGTATAATCTGCAGCAATTGTGCTTTGTACAAAAAAAAACTGAGTGAGATAATTTTGGGAGGATGGGCTCTTGAGATAACGAAATCTCTCTTTCACAGTTGACGTCTCACATGAATAACACATAAAAAGGAAAAAGCAAATGAATTTACAGCAACACCAGGAGAGAGGAGGCTGTTTGGAGCAGCTCTCCAGCCATTTGTTGTTTTAATGGGAATGGTGGAGGGGGGGGGGGGTAGGAGGAGGAGAAGAGAGGGTGATGGTGGTCAGTATGTGAGCATAATGCCCTTCAAGCTCGGAGAAGGCAAATATAATCTCCTCGCCATGTCGACAGTGCGTCTCCGTCCTGTTTTCTCACCTGCTCCTCCATTCATTGCTGCTGTTACTCTCGCTCCCCCTAGTTTTCCCTGGAGTTTCTCACATCCTCCCACACTCTCTCCACTTCATACCTTCTCCACCTACTCCTCTTCAGCCTCCTCAAGATTTTATGACTCCCTTGAAAGATAGATGAGCCGCACTCGATAGCGCACTCTCCGCTCTAGAAATCTAGCTTTCCAGTCCTTCAGTCTAGCGTCGAGCCAGCGCACCGCCTGTTTGCATTTGCAGTTTGACGGATAGAAGTAGGTTAGCGATGGATGCTTTGTTGTCCATTGAAAATGTCTGCATTGGGCTGGACTCATGAGATGAAAAGTGATAAATAATAAAGCGCGCCCTGTCGCGCATTAGCCACAGCGCTCCATGACGGGGTCACCTGCCTTCAAGATGCAAAACTGGGGAATTCAGATGAATGAATGAAGTTCAAAACAGTGCCTCAGCTAATGCAGTCAGCAATAAACAGTTTTCAGAAGGCTGCTGAGGGTCAGGATCTTTGTGTTTAAAGGTGGCTGGTATGTTTTCTGAGTGTGCTTGATTAGTTTTGGTTGCATGATTGGTTTCAGGTTCTGTTTTCCATCCTCCCTCCCTCCTCACTTGCCTGATTATCTCAATATCCTCCACCTGTGTCTAATTGTCTCCCCCTTCTCCTCCATTTGGTGCCAGATCTTCTGGCCTCTGTATTGTGGTCCTGCTTTGTGTTGCTGCCTTGTCCTGTTTCCTCAGTCTGCTCCTTGACCAGAAGTAATCTTGTTTCCTTCAATGAACACCAGGACCAAAACTGCTCAAATGTTCTGCTGCCAGATTTAGCTAATTAGAAAGTTGCTGGACTGGAGAACAGTACTGACATGAGGCTTTGTTAGGATGGGCATCACACGCTCCTCACAGAAAACAAAAGTTAACAGAATTCAACAACAGATCCTCTTGCTGTTTAACTCCACAACACCGGGTTGCGTCATTTTATCATCATCGTCGGAGCTCCCGTTCTTCTTTTGTCTCGAGCTGTTTGCAGGCGTGTTGCTGAAACGTGTCAGCCCCGAGGAAGAGGGAAGGACTTGAGCTGACGCTTCAAAGAGAGAAGTTATAAATGAGGCTGCGGCTGTGTTTGACTGTCCTTTCATCAGTCTCCGGTCGGCCGCCGCTTATTCCTAATCCCAGTCATTTGTGGGAATGGTGTTAATCCACCCTGACCAGGTCTCCAGTCCATCACAGGGCACACAGTAGACTAGTCTCCACTTTCCATCCTCAGTTTTTCAGTGTTTCTGGCAGTATTTAGTGCAGAGACGTGTGTGGGATTCACAATCGAGATGACTCCATGTTTTGTCCAAATGTGACATATGGGATTAAGACTCCGAGGCCGGTGGGGTAGATCATTTTCTGCAGCAACAGACGGTGAGTAGCTGAAAAGTTCCAAACAGCATCAAGGCCAAAGTGTCGTTCAGTGAACAGATTTGGCCTCTTCCCACTTCAAGACTGTGAGGCTACCATGAAATAACGTTATGTAAGAGAGGGTCTTTGTGACTAAGCTCAGAATGATCCCCTCAAGAGTTTAATAAATACAGAGTTGAATAAAATAGAAGGGTCAATAACTGAGTGTGCTGTGCTGAAAGCACAATTTATTAAGTCAGAGGTATTTGCAAGCGAGAATAAGTTGGTGGTTCTCTATATTTCAGTAGAATGTCAGGAATTTCTGCTGCTTAAAGCTTTTGGTGTCTGGCCTGAGGTTATTTAGTGTCTTCTGTTCACTGGTTTCATGCTTTTTAAAATAAAGCAGGTTTTTATTCTAACTCCCTCCAGCTGGTGTTGAACTTTCTGGAGTGGGCTGCTGCAGACGAGCGAAGTTTACGGAGCACTGTCACAAAGTACATCAGAAGAAGAGCTACATATCAGAACCAGTGAGAGTTAACACAATACAATCACAAAGGGACACCAAATCCTGGGAAAAAAAAGACCTGAACCCAGAACAATTCCAGTCTCCCAGGAAATCTGGTCATGTGACCAGCTTCATTGTTTGGGAAGGATGCATGTATGAAAAACCTCACTGAGAGTTCTGAAAACCTGTTCTTGTAAAAGAACAACACCAGAGACGGGTGGGATGGGAACCGGAACAAACACCAGCTTGAACGGTGCCCATGCCAGAGTGTGCCGTCGCATCTCATTGTACTTCAGTGCTCTTGTCACATTCTGATCTTCAGAAGCAGGTGACGGTCTTGGCATCAAATCAGTTTCTTCTCATTCATTTATCTTTTTTTTTTTTTACAGCACACTGGAGCCCGTTTCTAACAGTGAGCGCCCATAATGAGCATTTGAGTTACAAAAATGCTTTTATAAACGATGAGCTCGATATGGCTGTAACATCCATCTGTGTGTGTGTGTGTGTGTGTGTGTGTGTGTGTGTGTTTGTGTTGTCATCTCTTCTGCAGGGGAAAAGGAATAAGCCCGGGGTGGAGGCTGCCAGCTCTCCAGATTCTGTGAGAGGTCGGGGGGAAAATAAAGCCATCAAGTAAGTGTCAGAAGTGGTTTAGGCGGAGGGATACGAAAATGATCCATGATGTGATGATGATATCACACGTTAGCAGTTGCTTTCCAATCAGGTTTCATCGTGTTTTCTGAAGGTTATCTTCTAACACCCCCTACATGGTCTGCCCTGTCCGCCATGACATGACAGCGTGATGCACTGCACATACTTGGCATTCATCACGGCGGATAAAAGGCCAGGGGAAAGTTATTTGTATTGTATTTCTATAAATCTAAGTTTGGCTTACAGATAAATGAAATATAAAAATACATCTACAAAATCACTGAAGAAATGTGACAGCTTGGATCCAGAACGATCAAAACTGAGGAAAACGAGATAAATGTTATCCTGGCATTAATTATGTTAGGTCNNNTCTCTCTCTCTCTCTCTCTCTCTCTCTCTCTCTCTCTCTCTCTCTCTCTCTCTCTCTCTCTCTCTCTCTCTCTGTGGGTACAGTGATCTAGACAGAGACTTCTGGAATAACAACGACAGCAGCAACGTCCAGCAGAGGTGGAGCTCCTACCCACCGAAGGAGTTCCTTTTAAACATGTCTCCGTACGCCCCCTATGGAGACCCTCGTCTCACACCCAAGTGAGTGTCTGTCACTGCCAGTCGGGCTCTCATTTTGCAAATCGGCCCCAATTCCGCAGGGTGCAGTTGGCATCGTAAAATCCATACACTGTATTATGTGCGCCATAAAAATCTGACTCTCGCGGTAAATTTGATCATAGACTATATATATACTCACCAAATAAAGAGGGCTGGATATATCACTCTTTGTAGTGACAGCATTGCCTATGAAAGCCTCAAGGGCGGCCGAGAGCCTCATTTTGAAACGAGCGGCTGGCAACATCTTTGAGCAGAAGTCTCTTCTCATCCCTGGTAATCCTCGTGGTTTAGCTTTGGGCCATGTCCACCGTGACTCGGTGTTTAGTATGCGCTGCTGGCCATTCAGGACCTGATAGAGATGTGCAGCGGCAGCCTTTAATATTGCTGTCTTTCTCAGGACTGACTGGCCTAACACGGACACAAATGAAGTTCATTTCCTGCCGTGTTCATGTGTATTAGCCGCCATATATCGTAGCAGATCGGAAGTCAGAACAGCTGTTAATCACGGCTGTTTGTCTGTGTGATGTTGATGGTGCACGAATGAAGACTTTGGTGACCTCATCACGTGCAACCCCGAGAGAAAGAGAGAGAGAGAGAGAGAGAGAGAGAGAGAGAGAGAGAGAGAGAGAGAGAGAGAGAGAGAACAGACCATTTTACATAATTGAAGCCTCTGGGGGATAATCTTTCACTCACCTCCCATAGACTAGTTGTTTAGTTTGTGATGCGTGCAGGATGATATTTATATTTATTATTTTTACACTAATTTTTGCATGATTGTTATAGCTAACACTGGGGGTCAATGTGCTCCTGGGAAAGTCAAGATTAAATGATTGAGTCCTTTGACCTAAACCAAAGCAACCTGTCACAACAATTAGCTGCTGAATGAAATGTCCTCAAAAGCGTTGGTTGCTAATTACGCAGAATGAAACATCTCATAATCAAAGCTTTAGCCCGTATGAGACATCCCAAACATGCGAGTACTCTCTAGCTCTTAATTCCAGGATCTCGGGCCTCGCAGGTCATTTTTCTTTTCTTGAGCAACGGCAATAAGCATAAAGGCCACGGGTAAATGGACCAGCACTTGGATAAATCACCAATTTTTCCCGTTCTTGTACTGATTTAAGCGAATGCATCGTTCTTTAAAAGTAATAGCACAATTGTAATAATCTACGCATATTTTCCTGTTCTGGTCTGCGGGTTTTCTCTTGCTTTCTGTGTTTTCCTCTTGTGCTTTCTAAATATGGGAGAGAATATTTTATTTACTATTTTTATTTGTCTGACCTCCTGTTTACTTTGTGTTTTGGCTCATTTGTTGTCGGTACTCCTCGTGGTCCTGTTAAGTCTGTTTCCCGTTAGCCCTCCTTACCACAGCCACCTCCTGTTGTCTTTGTCACATATACCGTACATTAAAATCCTACTTTGGTCAAAAGCACTTTAATATCTCTGCTGCAGTCTAGACACATCTTCAGCATTAGTCTGAAAGAGAATCTCATTATTCTCATTTTCGTTAATTGCTGTGCTGTGGCGCCGAATTAAATGGAGTCACCGTTACCGTGACTGTTTGTGTTATCAAAATAAAAATTCACATTTGAATAGGCTGAAGCTGCACGTGAGAGGTATTTGGGTTTAGATCAGTGAGTTTCAACTATCAAAATAATAACTTTTTAATCACATTTACAACTCAGAAGCAATCCATAGTGCTTTCCAAAAGGTGTATGAATGCATAAGAACATTAACAACATAATTAAGTCAATTAAAACTGGCAAATCTCTGGATGAAAAGAGGACAACACTTGTGTGTGCATATTTGCGTTTGCGCTCAGCTTCGAGTGTGTATGCTGTGGGTATAAGAGCGTGGACATGTCTCACTGGTGTTTAAATGCTGTCTTGGTGTCCACATCTTTGTGCAGTGTTGTTTGTGCAGAGTCAATAACAAAGTCATGTCTTCTGTGAGCCGAGATCTGCTGGATTTAAGGGGGGGGGGGAAGCACAAAAATATCAAGAGTTGCAAATACTGGAAAATGCTTCTTCATAACGTTATTAGATAAATGTCACGAGCTGCAGGTGAGATGCTGTGAGATTCCAGAAATATTACTGTTCCATTATCATTTCCTGCATCTGCAGGTTAAACTCTGAAGATGATGTATTGATATCATTACTCAGTCATTATGCCAAAGCAAATGCTCCTGTCTGCTGTGTGGTACATGTGCAGAGCAGACCTACATACTCATATTTCCTCACAAAAAAAGCTTCCTGAGTTCAACTTTTGCCCACTGACTGTTTACATGTATATTCCAGTCGCAGCTCACGTTCATTTTCCTGTAAATCTTCACACAGAAAAGTTTCCTTCTGGAGATGCAGCTGAAGTCTTTCTGTGTATTCAGCAGGATGTAAATGGTTTAGGCAGTACAATAAAGTGTTTCTGTTGCATTTCTCTGGATTTTAAAGCCCAAAAATTCAAGTTTGCCTCTTCTTATTTAGGTGTCAACAGAAGAAAATGAGTGTTTTATTGCCTCCTAGGGTAGATGTCATCTCCCCGCTGCTGTTTAACTGCCTGAGCAGTGTGTTTGGTCTATTCAGGACACTCCTGGCTGCTACCGAAGCCTTTAGTGTCTTTTTCACCTCTGTGACTAATTTTACTAACTTCTTTATTTTGCTATCCGACTTGTCCGTCTGTCTCGTCTTCTGTCTTTTCCTCTCTCTTTCTCTCTC